>APFE030041105.1:0-15167 GCA_000404065.3 Pinus taeda | reverse complement strand
TTACCTAACTTTAACCTAACTCTATACTAGACCAAGTTGAACTTAACTATTCCTATGTGTCGGAATATCCTAACAAAAAATAACCATAGACAATAAATATATGAGATTCACATGATCATTAACAGGGTCTAACTCAGTAATTGTGGCTTTCGGATATAAGTTATATAGTTATAATTTAAATTATTCACCTTCTCAACCTCCTAAAAGAAATCTACATCAATAAGTTGGGTAGTAGTATCCAATTGAGGTTGGCTTACACGACGCATCATTGAATTCACCAAATCAAGGAGAGTTTGCAAATGGCATTGAATCAGCTTTGCGCAAACCTTCATTCGAGCATACGATCATCTCTTCACATTCACTCCATAATGAAAGCACTAAAGAAAAATGATGATGTCATTAAATATGGTGTTGATCCCAATGTATTCTATGGGAAATTAGGAGGTGTTTGGGAATGTTCTTTCTGTTGTTGTTGATTTGCGCTAAAGGGCATGGAATTATCAAATCATGAAGGCGAAAAAGCTTTGCATACTGCCCAATAACAACCAAGCAAGTTGAAGGACCAATCCATCCTAGCCTAGTCCCTTTACCTCTTTGCATTATGTTTCCTTGCCAACAAACTCCTGCGCTTTATTTCGATAACCTTTGGTAGGGAATCACTCGTAGTAGAGTTTGTTTAATTCTCAAGGAGCTTTCTCCCCTTAACACAAAGACATTTAGGTATATTGCCATATAATGAATTTTCATTTAGTATCTTGCAGTTCGTTTGGTCTCTAACTCTTTGAGTCTGTAGTCTATTGGGTTGTTAGTGCATCTATCATATTTACTTTCCCTCCAAAGTGCATCCCTCAAGTCCATAAAGAGATCGTGACAGAGATCCTGCCAGCGAAGAAGTTTTACAGAGCAGAAGAGTATCATCAACAATACCTGGAAAAGAGATCGGCTGGTGCCAAACAATCTGGGGCCAAAGGATGCAATGATCCAATTCGATGTTATTGTTGAATAGTGACTCGATCAAAATTAACTGGACTTCTTTCAAAATTAAAGTATTTGTATCTTTTTGTTTAGTCCAGCTAGATATTACAACAGAGTGCTGTATAGGGGAATAGGGGAGTATTATGGTGGTGAAAATTTTGCGTCATGCCTCAACCATCCATCTTGGATAGTGTCATCCGATATCAAGCTCTTAAAGATGATTTTGATTTCAAGCTGGTAAAGCTCAGGGCTCAAGTATAACTCTATACTTATATTTATTTGTAATCCTGCTGTCAAAATAAGTTTAGCTTATCTAGTTAGCTATGTTGTTAAATGTCATTTGGATTTTAGTTGAAAGAAACAGAGGAAGAGATGAATTGTTTCTGTTCTGTGCGTATTTATTGATATAATTTGATTCTCTTCAAAAGAAACTTTATGAACAATGATAGTTAATAGTTCATAACTTTAGGACTATTATCTTCTCTCAGGAAATATGGTTTCTAAGAAAGAGTACAATGTACTTATAATACTCTTGTACAAAAGGAATTCCTATTAGACATTGGAAGACTGTTTGTGGGATATGGAGTTAGAGTTACTTGTTTTACTGTATGTTTCTGAACTTGATTAAATATGCCATTAGAAGACTGTTTGTGGGATATGGAGTTGGACTGTTTTCATTTTTTGGATGCAAGAATTGATAGTATTTTCTCTTGGCATCATGCCCTTGGGCAGGGACTTGTTACTCGCAACCCATTTTGTTAAAATATCAATCCACAGTCCAAGCGTATTTTACCAAAAAGGGTAAAACATAAACAAAACAAGAGACATGACTACATGGTTAATAGAAAAAGAAATAGGACTCAAGGTTTCTGGCGAATTATAAGCGTAAATCACCTCAGTGACGGCGTACATTACCACTATAAAGTTGAGTTTTGGAGATACAAAACCTACTTTACTAGAAATAGGAAACATAAACATAACTAGAAATAAAACAAAACTAGAATCATGACTATAGAATTTTGACGGATAAGCAACTTGAACCCACCCATCTCCCTGAATATATCATGCGCTTAAAAATTGGTGGTGTTGTAGAAGTGTAATCCCAACAGAGGAATGGAAATGATAATAGGAACAAGAACTGAATGGAAAAGAGGTATACTAGTCACGCCTCTACTGACATTGATCTGAACAATGTTGCATGTCATCAAATGGGTATGTAGCACAGGGTAGAGAAGTCCATCGGTCAGGGGTAGACCTAATCTTCCATTCATTTCCCATCGTAGTTTTAACAAAAATTTACTTAGGAATATCGACATCCAACCTAAACCGTTCTATTGAATGACATATGGCAAGCTATTAGTTATTTCAAAAGTGAAAAACTCTACATAAGCCACCAATAAGGCATTGGTTCACTAGTGAGGTCAGCAGAGTTTAACCCAACCACCAGGCTTCACTATCACTGTTATCCACGCCACCTAAATGGCATAACAGGAAAGCATCGGGCGATTTTGGTAGAAAAATTACCATCCAGACTTATCACCTAAACCAACGGAAGTCACTCATGGGCAAGTTTCTTGCATTAATTCTTATAATTAAATAATAAAAATAAAATGTAGTTACCTACCTCTTGAGTGGGTTTAGTATCCTCTGGAAACCTCTCCTCTGGCACAGAGCCTCAATCCTGCTTGTCTCAGCTCACATCCATTTCCTCGGCATCTGATTTCATTGCTCCGGAACTCTCGGAACCCTGTGGTACAGGCAAATCCGAGGCCTTTTTTGTGTCTCTGACATTTATGGGGACGACTGGATCATCACAATCCACCTATGGTAGAGCATCTAGATGGTGACCTCCTAGAGAGTGGGAAAGCGTGGGAGAGAGAGGGAGAGTGAGAAGGATACAGTTCTCAGATATATTTGAGGTCATTAGGTCATATCTGATATATCATATTCTTTAGGCCACTCACATAAGTGTATCTTCCATCTTTGTTTGGCCTCCAATACCTCCAATACACAACAATACCCTTTTCCAAAGATCCGAGAGAGAATGACCATAGGTAGAAATATCGCCAGTCATCCAACCCATGAAAGGTAGATTTTTAATAACATTAAAATAAACAGAAAAAATAAAAAATTAATTGCTCGAATAAACTTTGAACCAAAGCCTTATTAATTCCAGCACAATACCCCTTTCCAACCCGAGAGAGAATGACCCTGGGAAGAAATATCACCATAGTCATCCATCCCGTGAAGGATAGATTTTTAATAACATTAAACTATAAAAAACTAAATTAATTGCTTGGATGAACTTTGAACGAAAGTGTTACTAATTGCAGCAGGTGAACGCTTAATATCTTTTCATCAGTGAAAATCACAAAGTCTTAAAGAAACCACGAAAACAAACTCAAAGGCTTCTATAGATCGCTTACTCGATTTTTTCTCAGTCTGGGACATTGAAGCTTCATTACTATGGAAATTTGTTCAAGCCGTTGGGATTCGACCATAGCTTTGAGCTAGCCTCCTTCTCCCCTATCTGTCGATCTTTATTTCGGTGGATTTGTCCACAATTTCACTGTCAAACCCTTGGCGTTAGGGTTTTTACTAAATATATTTTCTTTCAATCCTGAGCTTTACCAGGCTTGTTAAGCTGGAGTGGGTATGCAAAGACCAACAAATTATTAGATTTAGTCATAAGTCGTTGTTCCCGGACCCCGTCTTGTTCGAGGTATCCAGTGATGTTTTTTCCTATGGGAGGAAGAGGGCAGCCGCAACAGGGGGCTAGTAGCAATAATACTCATCGCAGTAATAGCAATCACAATGCGAAGGTGCATTAGTCCTGGGGATTTCATGGACCGGGCAATCGGTCCATCGGGCAGACATCCTCAAATATGGGGACTGAGTGCATGGCCTAGATAGGGCAAAAACGGGACATTGATACTAGTCAATGAGTTTCTTGTCACCCCTTTATGTCTTCATAGTCCTTGTCATGGAGCCACAGTAGCTCACAAGACCACTCACTTTTTATGTCCTCTGGTTATTCCTAATAACACTATGATTATAGGTTTTCCTTGTTATCATCAATCTTTAGGAGTCTCATAGTTAAAATTTGTATGGCATGGCCCCATCATGGCACACCATATGGTACCTCAACTCCTCCATGAGTTCATGTACGGGAATTCTTTTCTTGTGTCCAAAATAGGCACACATTGACATGATTGTTTTGATTGAGTTGTGATTGTACCTTGTACATAGAAGTGTGTGTTGTTTTGTATCTTTTTGGTTTGATGTGTGATGCGAGCAGGCCTGGAATTTCAAATCTCCTTTGCCCATCAAATGAAAATTTAATGACGTTTTTATATTTTTCATGCCTTTCATTATACGTTCTATGTAAATTTGTGAGGGTCAACTTCCCTCTTATAGGGAAACTCTCTTTCAAATACTCTTGCATCTCAACTTTCACTAATCTGTCTGAAAGTGTCTTGTTTTTTCCTAAGTTAGCATATGTGTTTAGAAATAGCATAAAACCACACTTTTAAGGTTTTATAAGGCTTTTCATCTTTTTGGGTTAATAGTTTTGATTATATATTTAAATTTTAATATGTGAAAGGCACTAAAGAATGTCACATAGTTAGGAAGATGAGGATCCTCAACCATCATTGGATGAGATGGTGTTATGCATCCCTCTAAGCATATTAGACGTGGAAACTCTACATCAAGAGAAAAATACTAAATGGAAGTAACTAGTTGTTGAAGAACCATTGCCCATCATAAATGATTCGTTGGCTAAGCCCAATCATGACACCTTTGATATTTTAGCTAAAATCTATGATAACTTGTGTTTAAAATAACAATAATAATGTATATTGTTAATGCAGCCATCAAGACATAAACTAATACTTTTAATGGTTTTCGTATTAAACTTTGTGCATGTGATCTCTCTCAAATTTGCTAAGTTCCATCTACAACATGGGATGAATAAATAGTTTGTTACAACAATGAAGTGGACAGAAGTATCATCCTCATTGTGAAAGGTTTGAACTAACATTGCTATTTTTTGATAATCATGATTCTAGGCAATGCGGGTTATTTATTTTGACAACAAGGGCAGAGTTATGATAACTTTTATAAATGATTGAGGAGCCTTTTATTAAAGATATGAACAATAGTGCGAAGAAATGCTAAGTCAATTTTTTTCTAAGAACATGCCCATGGATTGTGGTGAACTTTTGCAATTTGAGACCTCTTGAGGAATACCTTTTCATGCTTCAAAGGTAGGCGGGCTTCAGAGAAAACTCTTTCCAATATGAAAGACGAAAATTGTCATACTTTGTGGAAATATGAAAGAGAACTCTTTCCGATATGAAAGACGAAAATTATCATACTTTGTGTAGATATGAAAGTAGATTGAAAATATACAAGAAAGATTCAACAAATTAATTTTTCCGAAAGTCAAAAGCATATTGTTACATGAGCCACTGCTTGTCAAGGTTGAACATTTAAGGTTCCAGAAAATAACGTTGGATTAAAAAAAATCTTTCTCGAAGTTCATTCAATAGAGCCTAGTTGTGTCCTATGTGAGTCTATGACTATGTCAATATTGGAGGCCATGAGTGTAATACCTCTTTGAGTCTCAACACGACCTAGAATTAGGGGTAATGTAGAAATGAACTTCACTATGCTAGGAGTAAAGAAAGAAGAGAATGCTAAGTTTATGGACTTAAGCATTTGTTGGACTTGGGAAGTTGGAATGTATGTTGTGTCTAGAGTCCAATCCCTCCTTTTAAGCAAGATTGAATGTTTATAGGTGAAACCAACTCTGAATTATGAATTGTATTGTTACAAGAGAGGGCCAGACAAGAGAGTTTATAAAATTCCAGGCCTGTCGGGAGGTGACCGTGAGTGAGTCACCATACATGAATTGAATTACAAGTCTTGTCGGATTAAATTTGAGCGACGGATTGCAGCTGGATAGTTAATGGTAAGTACTAGGTAGTAGGTAGTGGGACAATGAAGCGTTTAAGTTTAAACTGCGTTGTGTACTACCGCACCCTGCTGGTCTCAACCAAATAAATAAGGTATTATAAATTTCTACGTTTCACTTCTGGAAGTAGACGTCGTTTTGACGGTTTGCAGGGTATATCACACGTCGAATTTGACGTGGAAATTTTTTCCACTCCCGTCAAATACGTCCAAAAACCAAAAATACGTCCTGTGGGACGTCAAATTCCAGGAATGGATGCGAGAACTTTTCTACTATATAATTTTTTAGAATAAATACCAAAAAATTCTAGGGAATGAAATATTCTAGAAAAAATATATGGATGTTGGTTAGAAATGACTAATCTGATGCTTTGAATGCCAAACAATACACTAATTACGGATGTTGGTTAGAAAACTCTAATCTGACGCTCTCAAAGCCAAACAATACACTAAAAACGAATGGAGGAGACATATTCCTAGTGTTGAACTAATGTCCGTGCTCCAACAAGCTCAAAATGAAGGGTCCAATATATGCAAAAGGGTAAAAAACATAATGATGACTACAAATAAATATAAGGAAGGAAATTGGTTGATAACACTTCATATTATTTTGTTATGCCATACACAATACACTAAGATTATATTTAAATCTTAAATTAATATTAAGTATAAAATTTATTAAATTGCATAATAATTGATAAATTCAAAATTTGTCTTTTCAATTAATATATGTGATGAGTCTCCCATAAGGTTTTTCTAACCACTCCTAGGCACATAAAGGCTATATTGAACCTAATTTTGTTCACTTAATAATACTTTCCTAGCTTAATGAGTTCTTAGAAGAGTCCAAGATATTTTTCATACTTTATGTGCCTAACATGACTATTGTGTAATATTTGAATGGATTTTACACAAATTTCAAGGAGAATCATCTAGAGATATTTGTGGGGCCTACTACCTTCTACAAAATAAAACCAACACGACTTCCTAAGGATAGTAAATCCTCCTTACTATTGCTACGTGGTGATCTAGGAAACAAGATCTAGGTTTTTATTGATTTTTGGAGGGAAAGCAATCCTCCACTCAAGGAGTTTTCCTCCTATCCACTTGTACAAACAATAGGCTTGAGTAGCATAATAGGATTAGAAGAAAATTGTAGGAAAGCATGTGAATAATACGAGAGGTTTAGATTCTAAGCATTCTTTGTAACTTTGTCATGTACAAACAACATTTTTGCTAATCGAAGTGATATTTGATTTCAGCTCTTAGTTTAGCTTTCTTCTAAGGTTTTTAAGTTTCCTTGTGTTAAGGCCCAACCTACGTGGTCAATATCCCTCTTGTATCATTTCTGTTCACACATTTGTTTATGTCTACAAAATATTTATGAACATTACTTTCATGCATGTTTATTTAGATAGTTTATGAGCAATTTTTTCTTGCAGATTATCTTAACATTTGTTGATGATAGTTGTAGCACTATTACATTAGTTAAATATAATTTTTACTTTGAATTTAGTTCATTTCAATTACTATTTTAAATTTATTGTTCATTATGTATTATTCATTGTTTCTTACACTCTACTATATTTTGCAACTACAAGAAACACTACAACCTTGCATTTTGTTAGATTAACCCTACCACAAGTTGTTTTGATGCATTGGATAGGTGCACTTTTCAATTTTCCAACTTCTCCTTAGCATCATTGCCATCCAATATCACGTTTAGCATATTCACCTTCACATTACACTGTTTCTTGTAGAAAAATAAGGACACTTGTAGTAGTTTGCAACTCGACTTCTAAGCTTGCCCAAATTCACACGAAACACATGATTTTCCTTAATGATCTATACATACTTACTGTCTCGATACTCGACACCTAACATACAAACAAGCTTGTAGATTGAAGCCCTAATTTCTCAATACCCAATATCTTGAAAGGCCAATGGTCGAGCTATCAAGCCACTGGGCCCTCGGGAAGAGGCTAAAGAGTGTCATTGATATTAATTAGTTGATATCTTAACATCCAAAAGCCCAACATCCACATCGTCACTATATGGTTACCACCTATACATCACCTTGGTGCCAAGTCAACCTTCCATTGCCATGTCAACATGCCACATCACTTGCCACATTGGTATGCCAAGTCATCTAGACCCACATTGGTGCCACATCATAATGAGACGTTAGCATGTCAAATCAACTGCCACACAATTGACATGCGGTATCCCCGGGTCCACATCCACTCACCACATCATTACTCTATCGTTATCAAGGTTTCTTGTTGGTGATTAGTGTCCTACTTACTAATGTCTACTACCCAATATTGTGACATTTTGATAGGTCGATGTACGAACAACTAATACATTGCATTAGTGTTGGTTGACCTTGAGGTGTCCTTAACACAGTTAGCCCGACATTTGACCTCTTGATGGACTATAGTCCCCAACCATCAAGTGAGAGTCCTTGAACCCTCTATCTCCATGAGCTAATGGATAATGTAGGATAATATGTTAATATCGAGGACATCTAACCTAGACTAGGTTAGTTGGGGCTTTTTGCACAATTAAGTGGTGAGGAGCACTATTTGCCATCATTATAAACCATAGGTATATAAATGTTGTATGGGTTTAATGTGAGGATTTGCCCAACAAGGATGATTTTTGTTGGGACCTTGGACATCATCTAAGAAGAAACACTATTATCATCCTAGGGCCTACGAATGGTTTTTAAGATTTAGCAATAATATAAACCATGCACATTGTACAAAACCACTTCCCAATGCCTCTAAGATGAATAGTTATTCATCTTATAGGATGCAAATGTGTGTTTATATAATTTATAGGATGCACATGTTAATTAATATTATATGGTTTATATTAATAAAATAAATGCGCAAATTAATAAAACTGCTGGCAAATGAGCATTTAAAAAATTATTATGATGAAGACTTTTCAAACATTTTTGTGGGAAAATTTAAAATTTTATGGGAAAATTTAAAATTTTGTGGGAAAATTCAATTAATAGAACTGCTGGCAAATGAACCTTTAAAAAAATATTATGAAGAAGACTTAAATTTAAAATTTTGTGGGAAAGTTTAAAATTTCGCTTATCTCCTTGGCTGGGCCTGGTTCGAATCGGCTGTTCTTATCTCCTTGGCTGGGCTTGGCTCGAATCGGCTGTTCTTATCTCCTTGGCTGGAAGTCCCACCGCCTGAACATTCTCTTCCAACGATTGATTAAGGTGTCGCTGTCACGGTTCACACCCAGGAGGAAAGCTTATTTTCTGAACCAGCTGGCTTATAATATTATATGATATTTGGCAAGTTGGGTTCTAAATATTTGGTATTCAACGATTTGGGAAACTTTTGAGCAGACAGATCAATGTGCTTTGAGGAGTAATAGCCAAGACAGGTTTACCAGCTCTGCATTTACTGTTATTTTTTTCTGTGAGGCCGATCTTCCATAGTTTTTGTCTAAAACAGGTATGTGTTTTAGCTTTCTGTTTGTTTTCTTAAAAAAATAGCTCTTTGAAGATAGGGTGTAGAAACTGCAGGCAAAATTTTCATGTATGTTTTAGCTTCTGGATCCTCTCCAGTGCCATTCCTGCCTCCTCTGTAGCCTCCTCTATATCCACCTCACGCACCTCCTTAGTTGTTCCTGGGGTCACCTCCTCAACTCGAAAATAATTTCTTTTGAATCATTTTTCGATTGTATGGAGGGCGCAACAGTTGTTCCTGGGGTTTTCGATTGTATGGAGGGCACAAAAGTTGTTCCTGGGGCACCTCTTCAACTCGAAAATAATTTCTTTTGAATCATTTTTCCATTGTATGGAGGGCACAACAATTTTCATTAGTATTAGTATTTGGAGGGCATTTCTCTGCCGAGGCGTACCATCCCACTTTCTTTGGTAATCAAAGAGTTTTCCCTGATCAGTTCCTGCCCTGCAATCATCTTTGACATTGCTCCCATGCCCATCATAACTAAAAATGGGCGGATGAATTCAAAGGCACCTCCACTTCCCCTGAATTCTTTATGCATTTTTTCTTTGAAACGAAATCACAATCGAAGATTTGAATGTGTACCTGTTCGGATTTGTCTTCTCAGGGATGATTAGTCCAGAGAAATTGCTGAGGAAGAGGAACATGTATTTACCCTCCCAATTTGTTTGCATTCAAATTCAATAATGGCAGGCTTTTAAGGCTTCCCATGTTAGTGTTAAACAATTATACTCTGTTCTTTCCACCGGATTTTCCAAATATTGATTGCAAATTCCCAGAACTTGTTATGGTGAATTTATTGTTGTATAAACCAACACCATAACAAAGAAGCTTCAAACATCCCTTCAAATCAACACCTGCAAGATTATTATAATAACAAACAACTTAATTAGATTTGTAATCCAGGAATATAAAAACTGTGAGATCAGTGAAGAAAAACGAAAACCCAGTGCACAACTTAAAATTCTAAGATCGTTGAACAGGTACAACGTGCCAGGAAATTCACCTGTCAGTGCATTTTCCCGTGTACCCATCTGCTTGATACAGTTAGCTCAAGACTCTCGTATAGTGGCCAAGAAGTGATTACAATGATGAAGACTGCTATAGACGCTGGAAAGGCTGTGACTAGATTTCACTGAGCTGCAAGCTGGATACAGTTGGTCGAGGAACAATGAGCAGAAAAAACTGCCATAGATGCTGAAAAGACTGAGTCCAGATTTCCATTGAGTATCAATAGTAGCTTCTATGTAGATGGCCAAAAATCCCAAAATATTGGCAAAGATGTGATTAAAATGAGCACAGAGAATTGCCACAGATGCTGGAAAAACTGTATTCCGCTTAGATCTGGGACACCTTGGTTCTTTGTAACTGTATCTATTTAACTACCATGTAATGAAATATTATGTAAACCATGAAATTTAAAGTTCAAATTCGCATGAATCAGACCCACCAAAAAAATATACCTCACAACAAGTTACTTGCTTATATATAAGCTTCAACTTTCAACTTGCATGCAGATTGGGGAATCACTATTCTCCATTCTGCTTGTTTCCAGGAATGAGTCCCTCCTTGCTGTTTTCTGCTGGATCTAATCTTGCTCATAGATTTGTCAAGTTTAACTCATGATGGCTTCATAAATCTTGCCGGTGAGGCTACTTCTACACAGGTTTAGGAAGGCCAACTGACTCAAAGTGGCAATGGCTTTACGCCATGCTGTCCTTGAAGCTACATGCCCATATAACATCAGATCTGTTATTTACATAGGTGCCAATGTAATTGTGGTGTCTAGTTGAATGAATCCACAAACACTATCCCAAAATTACAGATCTGTGGTTAAAGATGAGATCGATCTAGCTGGATCCAAGCCAAAAAGATGACAGAGAATCAAGATTGGTTCAGCAAGTCAAAGGAGCTGGAATACTTCCTTTAAGGCCATTCAAAGTATGGACCCTCTCAAACTTCCAAGTTTTGCCCCTTAAAGGTGAGTAGAATTAGACAGTTCCTTTGAAATAAAACCCCACTGCGAACTAAAACTAAGGTCATTTATTCCCAGGAGCGCTTTAAGCTACACAAACTATGATGGAATTCTTTCAATGACATTTTTTTTATAAGATTCAGAGTGCACAATAACTAGAGATTGTGAAGCGATGAGGAAACTGATACCTTCCAATCCTAATTTAGAGAATATTGTGGCAACCAATTCTCTGGTGTGTTGCATACACCAAATACCATTCCAAAGACATGCATTCTCTGAGTTTTCAGAGGTAAATTTGGACATCAATCAAGTTGAATCAGAAGGACAAAAGAGCCCCCACGTCTCTGATTTCTCACCCCACCCGCGTCTTTTGTTCATATGAACGGACTTGCTTTCTCCGGCATGCGTTCATTCAAAACAAAAGCAAGTTACAAGAAAACTTCCACCCAGAAGATCATATATAAAATCTTCTTAATGATCTGAATATGGCTTCTCAGAGCGACTAATAGTTGCAGCAGTTACAGTGGCTGAAGCCATGGATGCCCAGAAACTTCCTGAAACATTGCGTTCTTTATTTCTTGTGTCCATAAATAGATACAGGTCTGATTAGACCTTTCTAGTGGGTGGAAATATCAAAACAGAACTGATAAGACCGATTTACTGTAGAGGGCTGAACTGGATGGCCAGTAGACTGAACGGTGTCCATAAATAGCTATCAGGTCTGATTAGACCTTTGTAGTGGGTGGAAATATGAATCCAGATCTGATAAGACTGATTTACTGTAGAGGGCTGAACTGGATGGCCACTGAACACATAAAGTCTGGTCAGGTCAAGTCTGGATGCACCAAAGAGAATTGAACTCACACCTTGAAATACTTTATGGAGTTCAACCAACTGAATTATCCATAGCACTGGGTGGTGCCTTTATTTTGCTAAATAGTTCTAGCGCACTACCTTTGCATGTTGTATATGTACTTGTATGTTTCTTTGGTAGAGATTTCTCCTCCATGAGAAAGACCGCCCCAAGAATGCCTATCTGCCCTCTTAGACAGAGCAATATCTGCGTGATAGAGATTAGATCTGTAATTTTCCCATTTGACATTGAGCTCCATCAGAAGAGCCAAATTTTCAGCATGTGGCCAACTGGAAGAGGAGGAAATGACAGATTGTTGGCAGCCAATATCAGCAAGAGTGAACAGCTCATGCCCGTGAAGAAACTGGATGATTGGGGGAGGAAGAATGTGATTCCCAGCCAATCCAATGATTGCATCAAGGCCAATGCGAATTATGTCGCCACGTCTAACCATCCATATTATATATCCCTGTATCCAAGGCTTAGATTTCGTCAAGCTATTCCAAATGAAAGACACATTATTCTTAACCGGAGCCCCAACTAGGATCTAGTTTTCCAGGGTAGCATGATTGAGATATTTTTTAATGATGATTTTTTGCTAAATACCAAGGCACTTGAAGGCCCTCCATAGATTTTTGATTAGAAGTACCAGATTGAAAGTGTGAGTGTGTTTGATGCCCCAACCTCCATCAATGGGCTTGCAAGTTGAGTCTAGTTTAGATAGGTGAAGCGTATTTTTGTAACCAGACCCAACCCATAAGGAATCTGCCATGGTGGAGTTGATTTTGTGAATAATTGACATTGGAAAATGAAACAAATGCATCCAGTAGACAATGATACCTTGTAGGACTACCTTTATCATGACCATCCTACTGTCTAAAGAGAGCCATCTGTTTTCCCATAACCACAGTTTATTTTCAAAATTTTGAATGAGCCAATGCAAAAACCTCTTCTCATAGTTACTGGGCTTCAGCAAAAGGCCTGACTCTAATCCCAAATAGTTCTACAATTTTTTTAGTCTCCCCATCCTCCACACAGTGGAGAAATGACAGATTGTTGGCAGTCAATATCAGCAAGAGTGAACAGCTCATGCCTGTGAAGAAACTGGATGATTGGGGGAGCAAGAGTGAACAGCTCATGCTCTAGGGTCCACTTGTTGTGCTTTCCCCTTTGTACATCTTTTTTTTCCCGGCAGTTGCCTTTGGCACCTATTCTAAATGACAACAGACAAGTGATGCTATTCTAAATGACAACAGACAAGTGATGTTTTTCATTGACAATGATCTGCCTGATTGTTGTGCACTATTCAATTTTGCAATTATCTTTAATGCCTGCACCTGTAAACTTTACTGAGATGACAACTAAATTGATTATATAGCTGTTTGTCTGAGTGCCTGTATTTCTGAACTTTACTCTGCTGGTAACTGTAGTAATGCTAGAGCTGTTGCCTTCTTGCCCGTGCTTTTCAGCTTTGTTTGGACAATAACATTACTACATTAATAGCTAGTTTGTAAACAGAGTCCATCTTAAAGGAATTCATAATAGATCAAATCATGGTGCTGGTGCTAAAAATGCTTTGTTTGAGCATTTCTCTAATATGTCTGCACAGGATGAGTGAAATGCTGACTGGAGAGCACGTGTGGATATTAGCCTTGGTCTAAGGCTGCAAATTCTGCTTTGATTTTTCATTCACACTCTATCTAGTACTAGAGGCATGGTTGGTTGGGGTCATGTATTGAGCTTGGACCCCTCACCAACACAAGAGGATATATTTTTATACTTGAAGCCCTTCTTTTTCCTAGTCAATCCAATTCCGGGGTGATCCAGATTAATAAAAGTCTTTTTTTTTCCTGAAAGAAGGCCCTTTGGACTGTTAGCAGCTCAAGACCCAACAATTCATCATTATTAAGGTTTTCCACATCTGTATCTATTGAGATAGGGGAAGTATCCATTTCTGTATTTTTATATAAGGGAGGAGATGAAGCCGAAGACCTCAGGTCTGGATATAGATTGGAATATTTTCCTTTGGAAATGTGTCAGTGTTGACTTGCCATATGAATGATAATATAATCTACATTATTCTCCATTATGCTATGTCTATGTGGCACCGATTGGGAGTCCATTCCAAGGATTATCTTTCCAAGAGCCATTTGACTAGTGTCCTTTATTCTGCAATTATGGATGGGAGCTTATTGGGCTTCAGCAAAAGGCCTGACTCTAATCCCAAATAGTTCTACAATTCTTTTAGTCTCCCCATCCTCCACACAGTGGAGAAATGACAGATTGTTGGCAGCCAATATCAGCAAGAGTGAACAACTCATGCTTGTGAAGAAACTGGATGATTGGGGGAGCAAGAGTGAACAGCTCATGCTCTATTGCTTCGTAGTATTCATTGGAGGTGCCCAGATCAATGGATGGATAACGAGTTGCTTCAATGGTTTCATAAAATCATGTATTGAGCTTGGACCCCACACCAACACAAGAGGATATAATTTTATACTTGATGCCTTCTTTTTCCTAGTCAATCCAATTCCGGGGTAATCCAGATTAATAAACGTCTTTTTTTCCTGAAAGAAGGCCCTTTTGATTGTTAGCAGCTCAAGATCCAACGATTCATCATTATTTAGGTTTTCCACATCTGTATCTATATTGAGATAGGGGAAGTATCCATTTCTGTATTTTTATATAAGGGAGGAGATGAAGCCGAAGACCTCAGGTCTAGATATGGATTGGAATATTTGCCTTTCGAAATGTGTCAGTGTTGACTTGCCATATGAATGATAATATAATCTACATTATTCTCCATTATGCTATGTCTATGTGGCACCGATTGGGAGTCCATTCCAAGGATTATCTTTCCAAGAGCCATTTGACTAGTGTCCTTTATTAT
>APFE030041074.1:0-12421 GCA_000404065.3 Pinus taeda | reverse complement strand
TAACCCCATACAGAAATTACCTGCATACGAATTCTAAATCACAGAAAAATAAACAATGCGAGAGCATAACACATATAACACATATGCACAAAGATTTCCCCTGGATCCAAAACCGGGACTACTAGCTTGATTTTTCATTATATTCCTTTCAATGTTACAATACATATTTATACATGCCGAAGCATCCAATACCATGGACAAAAAAACCAGCACGTCCAATACCATGGACCAAAAAACCATCGCATCCAATACCATGGACCGAAAACCATCGCGTCCAAAAAACATGTGCGAAAATCATGCACAAAACCATAGGTGGGTCCGCCCAACCTAACATAGGGTCCAAAACCAAAATTTTCCGGGGCGCTGCCCCGGACCCCATAAAGTGGGGTTACGGGTACCCCTCAAACCCCCTGTTAACTATGTGGAAAGAATATAACACAACCCAACAGTTACAAGGAGACGCCAGCCTCTGCAAAAACTGAAACAGATAATTAACTAAGATTTAGCCATCAGTGACTAAAAATTTAGACTGCCCACGCGGAGAAACCAGTCTCAAGAAGGTTTGAGTTGCCCATTCAGGGGAAAACAGCTTGTAAAAAAACCAAGTTTGAGAGTTTTCCAGCATAACAGAAAATAACCAGAAAAAACCAAACACCATGTAACAACCATCACATGAGACATTCATCAGAAAAAACTTTATGACACAGAACCTGGAGAAGGAAGAAGAGCCAGCTAGGTTTCAGCAGGTGGTGGTGTCTTCTCCACTATGCGACACCCGTAAGCCCAAGGATCATCCTTGAGTGGTGTCTCCTCCACGATTGGACACTTGTAATCATATGGGTCATCGTTGGTTTGTTGTTGGCCACTGGTAGTGGCATCCCGTTTCCCAGTGTCGTCTGGAATGCTTGTTCATGTTGTCTCCTTCCCATGTCCTCCTGGGAATTCACTTGTTGGGTTCATTGCTTCCTGGTTGGGGCGAGCTGCTTCCGGTTTGTTTCGAACCTCCTCTTGCGAGCTGCTCCTATTGTTGTCGCCATTCCTGTTCCTAATGTTGTTGGCCTGGACAATAGTGCGTTGAGGCTCCTCCCTGAAGGCAATAGACACTGTGGCAATGATACGGGGGCGGTTCAGGGTGCATCTGAATTGGAATTGAGTGGAATGTGAGGGGTTCAGCGAGGGCTCAGAGCTGGTTTGAGGGTATTGGGTTTCCGCTATATGACTTTGTCTACCTCTCTGGCTTTGTCCCCTTCCCCTTCCACTACGAGTATTAGGATAACGACTCCTACTTGGAGCCACCGACGTAGGCGAGGAGGAGTTAGACTGAGCTAAATTAGGTGGGGAAAGCGAGGGTGGGCGTATTTCTCTCCCAAAACTGCTTCCCCTACGCCTTCTCATTCTGTGCTTGAGGCGGGGCATGTTGACAGGGTAGATACCAGTACACTGGGTGTGGGTAGGAGTTGGAGATGGGGTGGAGCAGCTTGGGAAGGTAGGGGAGTGAGGAATACGAGTGCCAAAGGCAGAATTGAGACCAGAGACAACAAATTGGTAATGACAGAGCGGGTTATGGGAAAAATGAGCACCTTCAATGAACGCAATGCAGCATAGAAGCTGACAGCGTCTCCCCAAAGTTGTTTTGGAGCTCTGTTGTGCCACTGCGGGAAGGCAATTGTAGGCGAGGGGAGGTAGAGTAGGGGGAAGTCGCAAGTTATTCTCCATATTGAGGTCCAGAACCAGAGGTAGGTGGCCTCGGCTCTCTCCCTCCATTAAGGAATTTTGGTAATCATACTTCATTAAATCACGCTTCATTAAATGACCATAAATGTTGGCGGTGGGCTCTGCGTTTGTAGTGCGGGAGGCCATGTGTTTGTAGCACTTGCCTGCCGAGAGGATCATCGCCATGCAGGCAGCATTAATCACCTGCATCCGGGGTTTTGGCATCTCCCTGCACCAGATTGATGCATTCCTGTAAATGAAAACTGTCATTTAGAATGTCAAGCGGTCCTGCAATTAGAACTCGATCACTATTCACCCCTAGATTTACTAGGAAATCTGCCACTTTGTTGCTTTCCCATTTGGTATGCTGGAAAGTGATGGCTCTATTGCTTAGAAGCCATTTTTCAATGAATTCTAAACATTCCGATAATCTACAGCTACTTTCTACCTTGTGGGTATGGGTACCCTAGAGAATACGGTTGACAATGGTTATAAGAATTTGTGAGTCTCCTTCAATTATTATAGGAGAAAAACCATGTTTCTTGACCAAGCATATGCCTTGCCATAGTCCTTCCAATTCCACTGAATTGTTTGTATCCTAGCTTATCATTCCATAGAAGATCAAGAGAGGTATGCGTTATGATCCCTAAAGATTCCTCCATGACCTGCTTTGCCTGGGTTGCCCTTAGAGGCTCCATCAAAATTTAGCTGAATGATTCCTTGGGAGGGAGGTCTCCATTGACTGGAAGCGGTGTTACTATGAGGGTTGTTGCTAGGGTGCTTAGAAATATGGGAGATATCAAGGTTCTGATTCTCCCATATGATCTTCTCTTGAGGGATGGTGGGAAGGTCCTCTTCCTGCCAATTCTGAAGAGTTAAGGTTTCCTGTTTATTAATGTAAAAGTTGTTCCATAGGCCATCCAGAGGAGTAAACTGATTCTTAAAAATTCATCTGTTTCTTTCTTTCCATACAGTCCAAACAAGTAGGCCTGGGATAAGATTCCAAAGTGAATTTAGTAGCATGCTTTTGTAAGGGTCAACTGTCCAATTTCTGATGGTATTGGTGATATCTGCTAGTGTCCTGCCTTTTTTTTGACATCTGAATTCAACTTTTTCCCATAGTTTGATGGCGATAGGGCAAGTGTTCATAAGGTGCTGGATTGTCTCTTCCTATTGGCTACAATTGGGGCATCGAGAAGGCCCATTGAAGTTTTTTTTCCTTAGATTGTCCCAAGTGAGAATCATGTGATGACATAGTAGCCATAGAAATGTTGATACCTTGGGCCAGATGCCCGGAGACCAGATTTCTCTCCCATATTGGGTTATTTCCATTCTACTGGCTCATCAAGTTATTGTACGCCTCTTTTGTGGTGAATGTCCCATGTGGGGTATATCCCCAACGTAGAATATCCTTCTTGTCTGAAAATCGAATTTTCTTGTTCATGAGTTTTGTATCCAGCACATTATGTATTTGCTATGTTCCTTGTCTGTATATCTGAGGTGCTGAGAGCCATTGCCTGTAACCATGATTGAGGTTGGGGGTCCAATGTTGATTGATTGTTTCCTTTTGTTGCATTTCCCAGTCCTCTGTTTATGGCCATTGAAACTCATTGCTAAGCTGTGGTCTTTGATTCCAAGACTCCATCCAGAATCGGGCATTACTGCCATCTCTGATTTCCCAGAAACTATGTTGTTGTACCATGGTGCTATGTTGTTTTGCTGCATTCCAGATAAGAGATCCCTTTTCAGTGGGAAGAAGTCTGATTAATTCATCTGGGGGTCTATTATTTGCATATTTTGCAGTCCATAGTGTTGCCTAAGGTGTTTATGGCGTTGATAGACATTTCCACCATATCCTTGCTCCCATGATATAATTACTATGTTGAGGGTCCTGGAGTCCTTTACCTCCATATTTTTTGGGAGGTAGACTGTTGTCCACTTAACCAGTGCCCATTTTTTGTTTTGGCCTGATGATCCCCAAAGAAATTTGTGTTGCATGTTTGTGATGCTTTTAAGCACCCACTTTGGTGCTGCTAACACAGAGAAGAGGTAAAGAGGCATTGATTGTAACATGACTTTTACCAAAACCAGACGACTAGCAAGGTTGAGGGCTCTATATGTCCAAGAGGAGAGGCATCCTTCTAGCTTTTTGAGGAGAAACTGCCAAGAGGCATGTTTAATGGTAGAGTCGGTTAGAGGTGCTCCTAAATATTGGGAAGGGAGAGAGGCTTTAGAGAATTCAAGGATACGAGATATAGAGGATTGAGTGAGAGGGGGAGTATGAAAGAAGAAAATTTGGGATTTAGCTGTATTGATGCTGGCTCCAGAGGCTTCCGAGTAATCATCAAGCAGAGATTTAATTTTGAGGGCTTCTTGAATAGACGAGTGCCCAAAAAGCATATTTTCATCTACAAACTGTTGATGGGTGAAGGTTGGGGAGCCATGGATAGAGATTCCTCTAATCTGCTGGGTATGAAGAGCATACTTCATTAGACGTCCTAGACCTTCAACCATTAACACAAAGAGAAAAGGAGAGAGAATATCTCCTTGACAAATGCAACATGAGGGCTAAAAAGGGCGCGAGGGAATGCCATTCATGAGAATGGAGAAAAACGAGGAAGAAATCATATTCATTACCCATCTAACCCAGGTATGAGAGAAGCCAAAAGCTATGAGCATTCTTTTCATGTAATTCTAGCTTAATTTGTCAAAAGCTTTAAAGAGATCAATTTTGAGAAGCATACTTGTTTTTTTGTTATGCTTTAATGAATGGATTATCTCATGAGTGAGAATGATTCCGTCAGTAATTTGCCGTCCTTTTACATATCCCAATTGTTTTGGCAATATTAAGAGGGGAAGTAATGGTTTCAGGCAGGAGGCAATGACATTGGATATTATTTTGTAAACAACATTGCAAAGAGCTATTGGCTTGAATTTATCCGGAGACATGGAAAGCTCTTCTTTGGGTATGAGTGCTATGAAGGTAGCATTTAGAGACAGAAGCATCCAGTGTAGAGTTCTAGATTCTTCTACCACTTGCCAAACATCCATTTTGATGAGTTCCCATAGTTTTTGAAACAAATTGGAGGTGAATCCATCTGGTCCAGGAGCTTTCCCCTCTTTAAGTTGATTCACGGCTATTTCAACTTCTGAAAGAGTGACAGGTCTGAGGAGAAGTTGATTATGTTCATCCGTAATAATCTTGGGAATATGTTGGAGGATCCTTTCTATTGTTGGCTATCTATTTATTTGTGGTTTTTTATGAACACTTTTGAAATGTTGAAGGAGTTCTCTTTCAATGTCCTCGTGTTGTTCCATCCTTTCTCCCTGCGGATTTTGGAGGTGAGAGATTTGATTGTGCATTCTTCTTTGAATGGTGGTGCAGTGAAAGAATTTAGTGTTCCGCTCTCCTTCTTTTAACCATCTTACTCTGGATTTCTGTCTCCAGAGGATCTCTTCTTGCTTTATTCTCTCATCTAGTTGCTTTTGTAGGCTCTGCTCTTTTTCACTTAAATTTTCCTTTCTACCACCTGTTATGTTTGCTGGACTTCCATCATTTCTTAAGCCAAAGCTTTTTGGGCTTGGAAAATATTTCCATAGGTCATTTGATTCCAATGTTTGATCTGTGCTTTAAGTTGCTTGAACCTCTGTTGGAATTGGTACATTCTTGATCCTTCTGGGGGTTTGAAGCTTTTCCAAAAGGAGGTGACCATCTGACTGAAATTTGAGTGGGTAAGCCAGAATGATTCAAAACGAAAATGTCTCCGAGCTTGGTTGTCAGGTCTTTGCCATTTAGCGATATGGGCCAATGATTCGATCCTGAAAGTGGCAAAATTGAGATTATGAAGTCTCCTCCTACATGAATTGCATTGTCAGATATCAAGAATTGATCCAACCGAGAGGTAATTGCTGCGAACCTGATATTTTATTATTCTAGGTATAAATTCCATTGTCGAATGGTAGATCTATGAGCCAATTATTTTGTATGAAGTCCTTGAAGTTTTTGTTTTCCACTTCTACTCTAGTTTGACCTCGCCTTTTTTCTTCCATTTTAGTGATCATATTAAAATCCCCTCCTGCAATCCACAGAGGATGGGTTTTGGTTGAGTTGGTCCCTGCAATTGTGCTCAACAAAGCTAATTTTCTCACCCCATCCTGAGGGAAGTATACGTTGGTGAGCTATCCATGTATATTGGTTCCAATAATGTGAAAAGTTGCTTGTATGAAATTATGGTTAGCTTGGAAGTCAGTGAGGGAAATTGCTTGGGTGTCCCATGCAATTGCTAGCCCTCCTGAGGCTCCTGAAGCGTCTACCACCATTGACTGGCTTCCTGGCTAGGATTTTGCTAGAATGGTTCCTATGGAATTACTGTTACGTTTTGTTTCTTGCATGAAGAATATGTGTGGTTTCTCCTGCTGTATCATGTTTTTGATCATTCCGTATTTCCCAGGGCTATTTAACCCTCTTAAATTCCAAGATGTGAGCTTCATGATTCAAGATTGGGTAGCGGTCTGTAGTACTTTGTTAATTTGGAGTATCTTCCTGACTCCACCAACATTTCCCCAATGATGATGGTTCTTTCTAGGTCTTTATTTCTTCCTCTTTTCTTGGTATCTTTGGGAAGGTTTTTCCCATCCCAATGACTACCTGGTTGTATCCATAGTGTTCGCTACTGGTGTGCTCTTGAGAGGATCATCTCCAAAATTTCTAGCTGTCTTTCAGGGATTTGATCAAACTCTTTTTGTTTTCAAGCTTGCTCAAGACTAAATATGTCTAGATCCCCAATGTCAATACTTTCAGGCTCTTCTTCCATATGTTTGGGTTTCACTACTTCTTGCTAACAAGTTGTTTGGATGATTTGGTTCTTGGTCAGAGATAACCATTTCCATTCCACTGAGTCTTGATTCAGAATCCTTATAGGGGTTAGATGATAGGCTAATCAAGGTTTGAGAGGGCTTTAGGTCTTTTTGAGATCCTGAGGGTGAGATGGTCATAGATGACTTGAGAATATTTTCGCTGTGGGTGGGGAGAACAAAGTCTTTTGAGGTGGATTGAGCAAGGATATCAAATCTATTACTAATCGAGGGTTGTGATGATTTCTCTGAGGGAATTTTGGATCCAGAGGCAGGTTTTTTGTGTTGTTTTTTCCGGGTATTGACTTCAGTGAATCCATTCTCATATGTTTTTCCTAGGGAGGTTTGGGTATGGAAAGAGACATTTAGGGGGAAATCACAGAAAAGATGACCATGTGTATGACATTTTCTACATCTAAAGTGAACATGTTCATAGTCTATAGGCTGAATCCATTCAAAATCATCATGATAGAGACTTACCGAGTCCGGGAGTGCCTTGGCGAGATGCATGTAGACACTAATTCGAGCACACAAGGTATATCTTCGTAGCTTAGTTTCTTCAGCTATCTTGATAAAGTCCCCCAGACCATTTCCATGTCTTTTAGGGATTCCTCATCCCAATATTCTAAAGGAAGGGAATACAGGCTGATCCATACCGGCACCCAACTGAAGTCTTCTTTGTCCAGATTGAATCTTTCTTTCCAGTCCCTAAGATACAACCCGACGAAGTTGATGAAATAAGGACCACCGTCTACGATTCTATTGTGGTCTTCTATGCAGTTGAAGATTGCTATAAAGAAGCCTTTTGGCCTGAGCTACAGGGTTACATGGCCCTTGGGTTTCCATTTGGCTACAACCCATCCTTGCAGGGCTTTCTCTGTTGGCCAAAAGCCAATAAACTTCCTTATGAGAGTGTGGTCCTTCATGAGTTGGATTTGGGCATTGATCTTGTGCCCTAGTAGCTCTACTTTAGGTCTCTCTGCTGCAATGGGCTTGCAAGTGGTTGAGGTATCTTGGGGGATCTCATTGTTCAAGGCTGGATTATCTTTCTACTGAGCAAGAGGCAGTGTCTCTGCATCCTGTGTAGTATGTTGGGTCCCTTTTTCAGTTGAGTCTGTCTGTTGTACTTTGTTGGTAGGCTCTGTCATATCAAAATCCTATTCAACCTCATGTTGTAGCTATTTCTTGCTATTGCCTCTTGGGGGAGGTTCTGTGACCTCCCCCAGAAGGGGATCCATGTCCGTGGATCCAAAAGCTAGGTTATTCGGTTGCCAGAGGAGGTCAAAAACTGCAGGTTTATTGTTGTTCAGAGATCGTCAGGTGTCGTGGAGCTCATCTGAAACCCTAGCTCATCCTCTGATTCGAATTCGGGGACAAATATATTGATTGTACAAATATTTAAATGCCACAATGTCTTATAAATTAATGTGAAAAATATATTGGTGATTTGAAGAAAAAAGGGAGGATGACACAAAAAAGATTAATTATCTTAATTTTTAGGATAATGAAAAATCCCTCTTCACAAGAAAAAGAATCTATCTTCTCATGCAACAAAATAAGCAACTAAATATCCATTTAAAGCGTTTGTTGAAGAAAAAATGGAAAATATTTTTTTCTAGAAATCAATTATGAATGTTATAAAAGGATTCCCTTGAGAGGAACCAAGGGGATTGTAAATCTTGTAATGAGGTATCGATATTTCTATTAGTTTGAAGATAATTTTGAAGACCTTTGAGGGGCTGGAATTTCCATAATTGAGACCTAAGCATCTTTTTTCAATGAAAAATGAACCATTAAGACTCGAGGATTGGAAAACTTGGAATTCTAAAACTTGTTATTATTTATTAGTTTTGAAATAAAAGTTGGGAAATCAAAATATTTTGGAGAAAATCTAATTCTAATGTGTTAATGGTTATATACTACATTATTGTGAGTTAAGTCATTATTCATTTTTCAATTTTGTGTGAAATTACTTTCTTTAATGTATTCGAGATTGACATAAGATTTAAAAATTAGATGTTGATGTGTTTAATATAATCGTTTTTAACATTTTTGAAATAAAAGTTGGAACTTTGAAATCTTTTGAAGTAACTCTTATTCGAATGTCCTTGTCTATCGGGTCGATTTGGGGTACGACTCCTTCCTAGCCTATTTCCATTTTCGACCTTCTCAATTGTTGCCAATAGTTTGTCGCAATACTTTTGGGGTCTTAGGTAGTGGTGTTTTGTTGGGGGCTTAAACAGAGGTAATTGCCCAATTTTTTCCAGTGGAGCCATTATTCTGATGCCAGACTATAGTTGTTTTCAAAACCCTCTTTCCTTTGCTCCTAGTCACCCTCACTTTGCACCTCCCCAACCCCAAAATTGCACTATTCCACCTGCATAATCCTGTAGTTATCCCATGAAACCCTGATATGGTTTTTTCCCTAGAAAAAGCTCAAACTTTATGAAGCCTAGATTAAAGAAGGTTCGGTGCCATCGCCAGAAGAACTACCCTTATGCAGCTCTTGTTTTGGGTGGAGACATTAGAATGAAGCGGGATCGGGTTTTCGCTTCATTATCACTAGTTGGTTGGGTGCAGGGTCAACAATTTTCAATTCAATCCCTACGCTCATGGGTCTCTCAAGGTGTCACTCCATTGTACATGTTCCTCGTGAAGTGGGAATCCTTCATAAGGGTTGGATTCATCTAAACTTTTCCCATGAAGAAGATGCAAATTCTATGGCGGGTCATTTCTAGCATTTTAACTCCTCGCCAACTATTTTTTATTTCCGTACTCCCCTCTTTGATATGAGGTATAAACGATCTGATATCATGCCTATTTTGGTTTAATTACTTGGACTTCAATTGGATTACTAGATGGTTGAGGTTTTCCAATATTTGGGAAATTTCTTAGGAATGTATTTAACGCATGATACTCGTATCCTACCTCAAGTATTTTATTGATGGCTCGTGCCTTGGTTTTGGTGAATTTCAAGGAAGGTCTTGTAGAGGAAATTGAATTGGGGAAGGGGAATCAAAGATTTAGGAATTGGAATACAAAGGGTTCCCTTTCTATTATCATTGTTGCCATAAGTATGGCCATCTGGTTAAAAATTGTCCTATGGTTCAATCAATTTCTAAGGATGGGGAAAATATGTTTTGGGAGGATGCAGGTCTTTCAAATGGTCCTGCTTCTTCAAGCGATACTGCATCTATCCTTGTGAGGTCCATGGATGATCTGGTCTCAACAACTTTTGCACCAATGTTTGACCCCATGGTTGTGCATAGAGAGGTGGGATCTCCTTCAGAGCCCTTTGTTTTGGGAATTGAATAAAGAAGCTTATGGTCTTTCTAAGGTGGCTCTTACCTTAGATATTAATTTTTGGTGGGTCACAGAGGTGCTCTATGGTCACTCATTGATCACATCTTTGTGTCGTGCTCTAGCTCCCCCTCTTGTTGGGGATATATAGTGTACATAAAAAATTATTTAAATTATCCTATATATGTATATTTTTGTTTCTTTATTGTTATTTTGCCTCATAGACAAATTGTCAGATTAGACAAACTTTTATTTAAATATTGTCTTATATGTATGGATGACTGCATAACTTGTGATGGTGGATAGGAGGTCTTCAAAAATCCTTCTGGACAAATTTATTTCATGATGAACAGGATGGACCAACTAAACTGCATACACACATTTACAGAATGTAATTCTTGTTCTAATAAATGAAAATTGCAACTTTTTTCTAGTAAAAAAATACTATTATGAGGGTATTACTTACCCTTAGCTATGGTTTTACACCATTACAAGTAAATTTTAATATTTTATATAGCAATTGATATTTTTTATTTTCAAATGAATTCTAATATAAAAATTAATAAATAAAATTTTAATATTTTAAAAGGTAAACTAGTTTGATACTAAGATTAAACATAAATGCTAAACTATTTTTTATTTTTATATATTAAAATATTAGATTTAATTTTTAATTTTTTTTCAAATATTAATAATAATTTTATTTCAAAAATTATGATATATTATTTTTACATCTTATTTATATATTTAAATTTAATAAATTTAACCATACTTTATATTATATATAAAATCAGTAAATATTTGGTGATCCACGTAACTACTTATAACTAAAGGATATTAAATAAACTCACATAATTGCTAGAGATATAAACATTGAAGCAAACATGGTTGAAAAGGCCGGAGCCTCACTATATTATATTCCTCACACTCTCAATGTAATGTACAAATAATGTTTATGATACACATATAAATACATGAGGAAGTTTGTCTCAAGATAGTACATCTATCTTGGACTCTTTCATTGAGAAAATCTCTCAACTAAACACTAATCTAGGAGCCTAATTAGTTGGAGAGTTTCTCTCAACCAACTAGGCTTAAACTAAATCCTAACCATGAGGAACAAACTCAATCTAGAAAGGTAGGATTAAATCCAACTTTCTTGATTTTAATTAATTTAATTATTTTGGGTTTATAATTGTTTTTAACACATGAGAGTGAGGCTAACATCTCCAGCCCCGACCCCCCACCCCCCTTCAATGATAAGTCCAAAATAAGAATTAGGAACCATCTTCTAAGTTTTGTTGTTGAAACCGTTAATCCTCAAAAAACATTGCCTGGAAAACCGCCAAACCTGGATGCTGAAAAAACTCCAATCTAAAGAGAACATGAATCAGCTACAAGTCTGATACATCTCTGAAAATTTCTTAACAACTCCATTAGGTGCCAAGCTGCAAAAGGATCCATCTGTCCTTTAATCAACATCCTTTGTTCACTGACAAAATGTTGAGAACGCCCACTGGCTACTTTGATGTTGACCACCCACTAGCTGCTTGATGTTGAATTCCCATTGGTTGCTTGATGTTGAATGCCCACTGTGTTAGGAAACCAGCTCAAAAATATAGAAAAGATAGATCAACGCCTTATAAACAAGCCTCTTCGAGGGGGCAACCTCCTTTACATTACACAAATGAACAATTCTTAGATGATTCAAATGACAAAACCTCCTTTCTATATATAGGAGTCTAAGGGGTCACAATATAACCAAAGTTGACCTGACAATAATAATATAAAGGCACAAAAATAACAATAGTGGGATTCTATGGGGCACAATAATGACAATATGGGGACAATAGGGGCACAACAATAACAATAAGGGGGGAATCACTAGTATTATAGGCACCTAACATGCCCCTCTCCTCCAAAAAAGTGTTGTCCTCAACACTTGAGTAGTTCTAGATGCTTCTGTATAAAATTCTCATCCTCCATGTGGAATCTTCAACGGGTAAGTTCTTCCACTTGATGAGATATGAAATTGATCGATTTTGTAACTGTCGAGTTCTTGTTTCTTTGACTACTTCAGGTTCCAATATGATTTTTCCTTCCTCATCAAGTTCTGGCAATATTGTTGGAACTGGAAGCTTGTCACATATAACCTTGTTTAAGCATGAAACATGGAAAACTGGGCACACTCGGGAATCTGCAGGAAGCTCCAATTTGTATGCCATAGTACCTATCTTTTGCAACACCTTGTATGGACCATAATACTTTGGTGATAATTTATTATCCTTCTTAGCTCGCTTGAGGGACATTTTTTTATATGGTTGTAGGTGTAGAAATACCCAATCACCAACATCAAACTTCTTTCATTATGATGTTGATCTTCCTGTTGTTTCATTCTATTATGCGCCAAGGTGAGGTTGTCCTTTAAGAGTTGGAGAACTTGTTGTTGATGCTCGATGTGATCTTCCACTGCTTGAACCTTAGAATTTTCTCTTAAACATGATGTGATGGACGGTGGATGATATCCATAAAGTGCCATAAATGGGGTCATTTT
>APFE030041073.1:997-12551 GCA_000404065.3 Pinus taeda | reverse complement strand
ATCAACTACCTATACTATGCATGAAGAAAGCTGCTAAAAGGAATGAAAGCATGAGTTAGATCTATTTCATAAATGGAGATGAAAAATATGAAAATGACATATACCTTGCAAAACTAAGCAAATACTAAATTAAAGACAACAAACTCCAATTCTCATAAAAGAACTAGATATCTGTGTTTTTGGGGCTGCTTAAGGGTCCCTTCCTTAAGTCGTGGTCTGACAAGGAGGAAATGAGGCTGAGAAACCTGCAAACTACCTTGTGGTGACACGTTTTCTCCTTGCTAACCTACTACTTGAAATAAGGTACAAATGGAAGCAAACTATTAAACAACCAATCTAATCTACACTACTTGTAATGGAGATGCATCTAAAAAGAAAATTAACAATGAAGCTATGAATCTACACTAAACATACATGTACAATAAAGAGGTGGACCATAACCCAAGAGCTTTAGCCTTCTGAGTTAACTAAGTGATGGCTCAAAACAAAACTAATTCTTATTACCAAAACAACAAATTACATCAGGAGAACTTTAATAAGTATTGCAGCTCAAAAATAGCTTAGAGCTTTACAATGAAAATCTAAATCCTACTGAGGTCCTACACCTCTATACTTATACATCTGAAGTCCCCGATGAATTTTTTAAAATTAGGGAGGATTTTCTCCCAAACTCAAGATAAAATGGTGCTTTGTCTCTCACTTGCGCGACTACCTTCTAGACCTCATCATTTGACTGTTTGCACTCCGAGCTGATGTGATGAATGGAGGAATATTTAAATGGAGGAGTAGTAAATGAGGAGCATTTACCTCCTATAATCCCTCTCCCTTGTCCCATTCAAGTTTTGACCTTAGTCTTTGCCAAAATTCCTTGATTTTCTCCTTTAATCCTGCATTCAATGCATATTAGTCCACAAAGTATAATATCCAACTCTAACTCACCTCATAAACAAAATATAATAAAAAACATGTAATAAGTTACGAGAAAAGTTGGTTTGACTAAGCTAGGAGGTGAATTAAGGCCCATATAATTACCCAATTATGAGACTCATCAAATCGCTCAACTAGATGTCAAACATAATGATGCCAATTAGATCTCAAGACTTAAAATCAACTTATACCAATCACAAGATCAAAGATTTAGAGCTTAAATATAGGAGTGCTTTTAGTGAAAAATTCAATTTTTTTTGTAAATGTAGAATGAGACAAGCAAGTGTTACATCTCAGAAATCAAATCAGCAGTAATACTTCAAAAAATTTCAGCGCTTTCCGAGACTTATGACAACAGTAAGAAAGTAAATTTAGACCATAGCATTTACCCAACATATAAAGCATACAAAATTTCAATGGCTAGAAAATGTAAATTTATGTACTTAGCCCACTTTATGATGATGTATTTAGTAATGTATCACATATGAAACAACTTATTAGAGCAGTAAAGAAATCAACATATCAGTAAGCTAATGATCTAAAACCGATGCCCAAGATGCCCAAAAATAGGAAAAAATTTACCAAAATTGAAAAAATCAAATTTTAAGCCATCTTTAAATGTATGATTCAGAATAATTGCAGACTTGATTCAATAATTTATGTAGTAAATTATAGCAAGAAAATTTTTAGATATAAGCTAGATCTAATTCCTATCACTTTGATCTCTTCCCACTCTGTTTTAGTTGTATCCCAACAACAGGGTATGGGGGCTAGTCCCTATCAAAATGAGGTGAAGGAAAACAAGTTGGGAACCAACTTGCATGGGAGACACAAATGAATGACCTAGCTACTCGGTAGAATTTTAGCAAGATTAATGATAAGATGAGATTTAAAGCATGTGACCAGTTCCTTATGGATTCACAATTATTTCTTAATGTAAATTAATGCGAAGTAACCGGATGGACACTCGCTGCTTGAATGATCCACTAACCTATATGATGTGCAAATCCTAGAATCTATGTGTGATGTAATGATCTCAGTTATGTTTAATTATATGCCTAGTCTAAGTAGAACCTATCACTTAACTGTATGGAGAAATATTCTTCAGAGTAGGTTGTGAAATGGAATCTAATGGGAAGCAGGCAATGACTTGATTAATGATACCTCCCCTTGTCTTCCACTCAGCCATTGCCTCTGGTTCTATAGGGACTATGGCTCTGAAGACTGCAAGGTCACTTTGTTAACCACTAAGAAGAGTTAAACCCCTCAAGATAATTGGAAAAGGTTTTCCCTAGAGTATATCAAAAAATCTTATTCTAGGAGGCAAATTTTTAATCCAAGCTAGATCCTAGAAAGCTTATGCAAGATAGATTGAGTGAACACTTCTTGAGTTAAGATTTTTTATGTTATTTAAGTAATTAGTGTGAATTATCTTATGACAAAAGTACTTAACAATTATTAAATAACAATCTTAAGACAAGATATGTGCTTAAAGATACAAGTGCCAATATTCAACAATATTCCACAAGATATTTAGAAAATTCCAAATAAGCAATGTTGATATGCTCACTTAGAATGATAAACAATGAAAATTTTACAACCCCTACCCAACCAATAAGATAGTAGATGTATTTATGAGACAGATTTTTATGTTGCATGGAATGCCCTGAGTCATAATCTATAACGAAGATGTTAATTTTACCTTTGCTTTTTGGAAAGTATTGTTCACAAGAATGGGCACCCAGATCCACTTTAGAACTTCCTATCACCCCAAATAGATGGGTAGACTGAATGAGTCAATCAAGTGATGGAATATGTGCTTCACATGTACGTTGTGCAACAACCCGGGAAACGAGAGGAATATCTCCACCTAGTAGAGTTTTCCTATAATAATGGGTATCACGAGTCACTAAAACTGAATCTGTTCGAGGTACTTTATGTGAGGAAATGTACGGTTCTAGAAAACTGGAATAGTCCTAATAATAAAATGATATTGGGGCCAGACATGCTGGAGGAAATGGAAAAAATAGTGAGTAAGGTTCGACAAAGTTTGAAGGCATCACAAGACAGACATAAGGCATATTTTAATAGGAAGAAAACCTACTTGGAATTCCAAGTGGGGTATCACGTGTATGTCTGGATTAAACCAAAAATAAGTACCCTCAAGTGGGGAAATTCTACCAAGTTCGCTCCCTGATTCTGTGGTCCCTTCCAAATCCTAAAGAGGGTAGGACTAGTGGCATACCAACTCACTCTACAGATTCATATTCATGTTCATAATCTATTTCATATTTCCCTTTTGAAGAAATATTTTTATGATCCCCGACACATCATAGATTGGTAAGATATTCAAGTAAAGAGTAATTAAAAGTATATATAAAGATGTAAATATCTTTCGATCATTAACATAGTTATATGTACGCAAAGTTTATGATTATTGCAATTTTGGCAGGTTGAACCAAAAGGATAATTCTAGGTAGATCCCCTGAATATACTTGATTAGAGAGAAGTAACATTGCGGACATGAACTATCATCCAAGTTAAAGTTTAGTGGAAGCACTTTAGTACATAGGAAGTGACCTGGTAATATAGGGATTTTATCGGCGTCTTCCAAGAATAGATGGAGGAATAAACACTTCAGACAATTTTTCACTCAAGGGGGGTGAGATGTGACACCGCCAATTTCTGAGGTACTTATTAGTCATTTTACTATTATGGAAAAAGTAAATTGTTAATAATTAGTTACTGTGATAATTGGGATATTAAATAGTAACTTTGATATAGTAATAAATACATTAAACATTGTCTCTAAGAGAGGTTTATGAATTCATAGTTGAGCCCCAATAACTATCTTTTCCCTAGACAATTATTGGTTAGGAGCAGTTATCTCCTTGCCTCCTCTTTTTCCAAGAAAAGGAAAAGGGAAGGGATGGGGGGCGGGGCAGAGGTGGGTCAAAGGAAAGGATTTCCTTGAGTGAAAATATATCTAGTGGTAAAAACCTATGGAGATTATCTTTCTTGGAGAAAGAAGAGGGATTGTGGGCTAGACTTGGGTCCTGAGGTGGGGGAAATCTGACACTACTACCTTAGAAACTGTGCAGAAGGAATTGAGGAGATTGGCATGAGAAGGTTGGACGTAATATAAAACTTCTCATTGGAAGGGTGGTGACTTAACCGTAGATTCTTGAACATCGCATAGTAGATAAGTTTTTCAGCTTGGGTGCATGGATTTCTGTACTGTTAGTGTCAGTGTTTGCATCCTGCCATTAGTGATATAAAATCCTCATTTCATATCATTTTAAGGGTCCCAGTAAGAATTTTTTTATCATTCCACTATGTCATGCAAAAAAATTAGTCATTGATGGTAGTCCTAGTCCGAAAACATCACTCTTCCCTAAATGTGATTAATTGCTGGCATAGTTTCATATATTGTTGATTGTACATCATCCATAAAGTTATTTTTATCATGCCATTTGTATGAGTCATGAGGTCACTATGTCATTTTTAAATTCAGTCCTTCAAGGTCTCATTAGGTCTTTTAGGGTTTTTCAAGGTTTCATTAGGTCATTAGGGTTGCCAAGGTTCCATTCCACTGCATAATACCAACAAGTAAAGGTTGATCAAATAACATCCCTTCACCTTGTGAAGATGATTTGTAAAGAGAAATGCTTATTTCATTATGTAATTTTATGTCTTTCAAATGTAAAAATTTCACCATCCCAAGTTGTTAACTCAGTGTTCCAAAGATTCCAGACCATCAAAAGGTCAATTTGTCAAAGGAAATAGTCAAGTGAAGGGGTAAAGTCTAAAAGGCTTAAGTGCATGCCAAAGGGAGTTGTCTTTTCCCAAGGGTGTCCAAATCATCATTTTCCACAAGCACTAAACCCTAATTTCCTCACTCATTGAGCTAGGGTTGGCTATGGAATCAGATACATTTGAGTATATGAGGCATAAGGGAGGTCATTTTAGCAAGAATGAGGCCATTCTAACTCATACACATCACGTCTCCATCATTTTTCAATAAGTCATTCCAAGGGACAAATCATTTGCCACACATATGGCCGATTTTTCTTAAAACTATGTTTTAGACCAAACAGGGGTGAATTTGGAAAAAGTGAGAGATTTTTTTGTCCATAATAGGCAAAGGATGAAACACCTCCTTCAAGTTTTGCACAAGTGTCATGGTTTTAGAGAAACGTCAAAAATACAGTTGCTACAAGAGAGTTGCTGCACTCCGACACTAACTTTGGAAAAGTAGTTTTTTATTCTAGCTAGATTGTCCAAATGACTTGCTTTATGAGTCAATTGATAACTAGAGTGAAATATATTTCCAATGAGCTGTAATGATTTCAATTTGGACTTCAGCAAGACCTCCAAAAGTTTCCTACAAGAGAACACATCATTTTTGCACCCTCATTCTGAATTTTTTGACCAATCTTGGGAGAATTGAATTTTAAGGGGCTATAATTGATCATTTACAGTGCTTGACAGGTCAATTATGTAGCCAAGAGAGAGCCCTGTCCAACAAGCTATCATGTGGTCAATTTGGACACACGGAAGGCAGTTGAAATCAACATAAAAGTTGGAGGGCGTGTTTAACTAGGACGCTGCGCGCTGGGTAGAGTCGCTGCGCGCCTGGGTGTGGTGATGCGTGCGTATTCAGTGAAGGATACGTTTGCCTGAACCAGCCAGAGAAAATTTCAACGGTGCTGCACACCTATGCATTAAAGGGCATGTTTGTCAAGGACGCTGTGCACTGGCACTTGGTGCTATGCGTTTGGCTAGTAAAGCCTCACAAACGCTAGGAGTGCCAAAACACCACTTTCCTTCATCTGATCAAGCTATAAAGGCTTATATTACTTGCATACAACAAGTAAGTGGCCCAGTATCTCTTTTTCTCCATCAGTTAAGAAAGTTGGCACCCTAATTCTAAAACCCTAGAAAAGCCTTTCTTGTATGTTTCCAAAATCACCTATTTGATTAGAATTACAACACTTCATAGATTTTGCACCTCAAATCATCCTTGCCTGTACTTCATTCAATATCCCTCACTATTTCACTCACCTTGACCCACATATAAGTCCCTCAAGTTTCCACCTTAAAAATATGGGAGAAGAGAGTCACACTAGTTCAGAAGAAAGGGAAAGAGGCATGTGTTTACCCCACAGAAAGTGGGAGGGGCCTTTCCTTCGTCATTAGCACTACAACTTAAAGGAAAAGAGCAAATGGTGGAGGAATCATAGGTCAAAAAACAACATGAAAAGCATGACACTGAAAAGGTGTTTATCCTTGTGAACTCAATTGATGAGGAGAAAGACAAAAACACTCAGGTTACCTGGAAAGCAGAGGATTCCAAAATTAGGGAGGTTGAGACCAGTTTAGAAAGGGCCAAATATATCATCTCCTTTTATGAGCAAGAGAACAAGAAGTTAGTCGTCAAGCAGGAATTGATTTAAAACAATTACATCAAGGCAAAGAGGGAAGGCCAAATTTAAGCTTGATGAGGCTTATATAGATTATGGAGAGCCTGATGATGAACAAGGATAGAGAAAAAGACCAAGAACAATAGGATTAAAGAGAGCCTTAGAACTTGAAATGCAAAAGGAGGAAGAATTGTAGGAGTAACTCACTTTAAATGAGCAATTGGTGAAGGACACAACTGAGAATAGAGAGTCTTGGCTTGAGAAGATGAACACTAGCTTGGAGACCCTCTTGGACAAAGAAAACAAAGATTTTGAGATACAAAGGAATATGGCCAAGTATTATGCATAGAGGAACCAAGTGGGAAGGAGCAAGCTCAAAAGAGCTCATGAGAAAATTGACAAATTTAGTAAGAAAGAGGAGAAGAGGAGACTTGACATATTTACTGAGGCATCCCTACATGCCTCCTCTAACCTTTGATCAGTCATAAAAACAAATTTGGGTATGCTGAACCAATTTTGAGCTTGAAGGAAATTACTGATATTTTCAGACAATTTTCAGCACAGTCATGGTGGTCAAGCACACAACACCTTGGGCACTGTGTTGTTTATTGGTGCATCCAATGAGGAAATGGTCATAATTTTTGGATTCACAATGGTGTGTACATGCACCTTGTGCATTTTCTAAGGTTTTGGAGTAGAACTGGTTAACCAAAAGGGCCAAAAACCCTCAAAAAATGATCTTTTTGCCCTCTTTTTGGCCTGGGCATTGCGCGCTGAGCTGTGTTGGGAGAATTGACCTTTGAAAGGGAAAACGAACTCCAAATGGAACAATTCAAGATTTTCTAGAAAGTAGACTTGAATATATTTCTAACAAGCTATTGTGGGCCCAATTTTGACACCGGGAAGGGACTCAAAATTCCACTAGAAGATGAGGGGAACGCTTGCCATTAGCGTTGTGTGCCCAACACTGGTGCTACGTGCTTGACAATTTGTCCATATTTTTGCTTTCGTCCAAGTTTTCACTTTCACCTTAGAAATTCATGAATTATCTATGTAAATGATGAGTTAAATGTAATTATCATGTTTCTAGTACTTAATAGGGTAAATACATTAGATAAATAGAGTTCATGAGGTGTAATGAATCAGTTTGCTTGGATTAGGGATGAGTCACTTTAACAACCCTATTCTCTTGTTATCAGTTCAACTTTTCTTGGATCCTTCCCTCTTTTCATGAATTCAAACCCCTGAGGTTAGGATGGGTGGTTTGAAGCATATATTATGTATTTCCCTAGTCATTTTGAGGGGTTGGATTCAGGGGAATTCTTAGGCTTTGATATACATCATTTTGTACCAGTTACAATAGGAGATTAATGAAAAATTGCAGCTATGTCTTTGGGATCCATGTGGTATGATGCTGAATTCAATTTTTCTCATGTTTTCACGTGTTAAAATGCATTGTTGACTCCATTTCATCATTTTATACTCTTTATGTGAATATATACAAGTCCCAAAGGTAGAATCCATAACTTTTATGCTATGTTTTTGGTAAACATTTCATAGTCTATGTTTTCTTTAGTTAAGGAAGAATCCATGAGGTTTACATGCTCTTCCTAGCTTATGCACCTGTATTTTCACCTCATCCAAAAAACCCTAAGGTTTTGATTGTTGTGCCTACCTTACCCCATCAAACACCCTGCAATTTTGACATAATTTCCTTGCCCTAACTATTTGGCTCCTTCTCATTCAGCAAAACCCTTCAAAATCAAATCAAACCTTGTGCTATTATGCCTAACCTAATATCAGTTTCTAGATCCAGTCAATTTGGCTGAGATCCCTATGGAGAGAGCCCTCTCCTGGCCTAACAGGGCTATCTACATGGCTAAGCGTGATTTTTGGTTACCCTGACATTGCCTTCCTTCAGCCTGAGGTTCAATCCAGGTGATAACATATCGAAAACCATACTGGGGAAAGAGCAAAAGGTTTCGTATTCCTTGGGAAATATCATCAAAGTTCAGATCTAGATTTGATTGTTGATGGTGGACAATGATCAGACATAGGAAGGCTGAAATCATTCACCTAGAAACTCTAGTGTTGAAAAATCCCAAGGTTCAAAATTTTTATGGCAACTCCATTGTTTAAGAACCACCAACCTAAAGAATTTCTTGGTGAATTTATTGTGATAAAAATGGATTATTTTGCTAGAAGGTATGCTCCCATGAGATGAGATCACATTCCAGGTTTCCCAAATAAAATTCCTAAGGTAGATTGGAAAAGTAATTTGCCTATGTTTAAAGATGATGACAGGAATGATGTTGATTTACGTCTGGTTAGATTTCACATGCATACTCACAAATTGAAGGTTGATTTTCCTAAAGGCTACTTGATGAAGATATTCATGGCCACTTTGGAAGGTGAACCCCGATCTTGGTGTGATAGTTTGCCGCCTGCTTGTATTTACTATTTAAAGGATTTTCATACCATGTTCTTTGAAAGGTATAAGAATCCTGTCCATCCTTAATATTAGTTCAGAATTGTTGTAAACATGTTTACAATTTTAATGAAAATATTGAGAAAGTTTATGAAGATCATGACTTCATGGATGATGAGATCATGGAAGCCCTATATGAAAATCCATTTCAGCAACATAAAGAGAGCTTAGAGGATACTTATCAAGATGTTGGAAATAATATTGAGAGGGGGGGTGAATCAGTATTATCAAGTCAAATATTCCTTTTCCAAAACAAATGGTATACATTGCTTCAGTTAGTTAAACCCGCGTATATACGCAACTATGCAGAAGGAAAACCGCGTATAGAAGGCAAACTTTTAATTTACTTTATCTTTCTGATGATGATTGTTAATCTCTGTTGCAGAATCAAATAACCAGTAACAAGAGACATCAAAATAGAACAGAAAGAAAATCATGCACAAGAACACAAGATATAAGGTGGAAACCCAATGTGGGTGAAAACCACCTGCTGCAATTCGTCTCTATCTTCTTTTTAAATTAGAAACTTCTTTTACAATGTATTGGTGCAGTCCTTTACTAGTACATAGGCTGCAACCTGCAGAGACTTACAACCATCTAACGTTCTCCAGCTTCTCCTAGAAGGGAGCTACAACCCCCTTTAGTTCTTGCACTAGCCAAGATACTAGTACATAGGTGCTGGCCTACAAAAGGCTACAACCTTCTCTTTCTTCCAGGGACCACGTTTCATAAATTTTCAGACTGGATACATGAACATCAATCAATCATCAATAATTTCTCCATCAACCAATCTCCTTTCCACCAATTAGATATGAATTAAGTAGATACTTTTCTGATAGTTGTACCCAAAACACAGTACCAGAAACCACACACCAAAATTTGAACCCAGAACACAGCAGCAATAAACAGAAGCAACTAGATCACAACTTAAAGTATATATGCTATTTATATAACCTGCAACATGCATGCATACACCTCTGTGTTTTGAACAAACTGTGTATACGTGGTTTCCATTCATTGAACCAGCATGTATACACGGTTTAGCTTCACTGAATCTGCGTACAGATCTATAAAAGATAATTCGCTCTTCCAGATATTCAGAACGCTAATTAACCCAGATTATCAGTGTTATAGATTAAGCAAGCACCACATATAACAGACCAAAATCATATCATTAAAGCTTAAAGATTAAGACCCATCAATAGAACTTATCCTTCTCTTTGCGCTAAGGTTCCTCCTTCAATCAGATCCAGATCTGCACCATCACCCAATTACCAGTATTCTAGATCTACTGCTTTTTCAAATATTCAATAATAATTCAGATGATCATTTGCCACAAGATTTCCTTCCTCTTTTATAGTCTTAGGCCTTCCACAATACCACGGTCCAAAACCATAACATTTCAATACCATGAACCCAAAACTAGGGATCAGCACATCTGACGAGATGCCATGGTCCAAAACCATAGGTTCAAATCCCAAGGACTAACTACCATTGACCAAGAGTAAGTTCCCCAACATATATGTGTTTTAGTCACGTATAACCCACATGTATATGCGTCTTCTTCTAGATGAACCTGCGTATATGACTTTTTCTTCTTTCTGAGTGCCTGAACTAAGATATGCCACCAAGTTGAGTTGCCATCAAGGACAACACCAGAGCCATAGCATCAAACCTATGCCATAATGCCAACAATCTCCCCCTTTGGACTTGATGGAAACACCAAGATCGTCTTCCATTCTCCCCCTTTGTCATCAAGGGCAAATGGTTGTGCTCCCCCTGAGTACATGCTGAAATCTTTGTTGTTGTGCTGACCATGCTCCGCCTGACTGTAGGCAAGATCTGCAAAAGGTGCTCTTCAAGATCAACCATGACATATACATCATAAAAGACCTTCCTATCACCAAAAGACTCAATACATACATCCTCCATCCAACCACGTGGGGATCATCATCATAAAATTACATAGGATAACCAAGTACATTACATCTTCATCCGGGGCATAATGGGGAAACCAAAATAGGCCGTTACATGACCTTGACACCATAAAAATATACATGACATAGAGAGCAAGACTTATGAATGTCACCAATAACTGATAGCAACAGTATCTGTCAATCATCATTTCAGATCAGCAACCATGATTTCCTTCCATTCTCCCTCTGCAATTATTCCACCAACAACAGCTGCGAACTAGAACCAAAAGCTTCTAAGACAATGCCAACAATGCATCATTAGAAGTTTATCTGCTCCCCCTGAACCAGTGGGAGATCATCTCTTGCAGACCCATATCACACAATTACCAACCAGAGCATGTCCCTTCTGGTATCCATCAAGCCTCCATATACGTAACTTTTTTTGCACCAACCGGCGTATGTCCACGAATTCTCCTCAGGAAACACGCGTACACCCATTTTTCTCTGAAACTGTCAAGATTTAACAGCAAGATGATGCATCAACTACTCCCAGCTTCTGTCTGAGATATTCAAATGTTTCCATGGGAAGTGGTTTGGTGAGAATATCAACCACTTGTTCCTTAGAAGGAACATACTCCAATTTGACCTTTTGTTCCAACACTTGTTCTCGGAGAATGTGATACTTGATTGGTATGTGCTTGGTCTTTGAATGCATGACTGGCTTCTTTGAAATGCTGATTGCACTTGTATTATCACATAAGATGGAGATAGGTGGTGTACAAGTGATCTGAAAATCCTGC
>APFE030041066.1:0-16461 GCA_000404065.3 Pinus taeda | reverse complement strand
GACCTCATCCTCTTCTTCTTCTTCCAACCAGAGGGGTAAGTCATGTTCTAGCAGAGGTTGGGCAAGAGGGTATAGGACCAGCTGTTTGGACATAGGCCCATTTTTTATGGTCATGCTTCCGGGTCGACAGCTGATGTAAGCATCTGCAGTAGCCAGCCAAGGCCTTCCCAAAATTAGGGGATATCCCGTGAGTTTTGCCTTAGGCTGGAGGACCAAAAAGTCCGCAGAGTATTCCCGAGAGTCAACAAAGACCAAGACATCCTCCACAATCCCTTCGGGAGTCACAGTGAAGCGGTCTGCCAATTGCTACTGTCGAGGTCTTCCTTAGGGAACTCTGAAGATTGAGCTTAAGCATGGTGTCCCTGGTCATCACATTGATGGCAGCCCCTAGATTAATCAGGGTGTGGGGGATAATGGTGCCATTGATGTGGACATCAACTACAGGACTCCCAGGGTCCAAATACTTCGGACAGATTACTTGCCCCAACATGAGATCGGACAGTTGTCCTATGACATTGATGGTCGAGGCATCTTTCTTTCGCTTGCCTGGGTGCCTGAAACACTTCTCTTTAAACAACTTTTTGTATATTGGTACATCTTTGATGGCCTGGAGAAGTGGAATTTTCACACACAACTACTTGAGTTATCCCAGAAGCTCATCCTCCTCTAGGTTGGGTTGTCTGGTTGCTGTGAGTTGCTCAGGAAAGGGTCAAATGGCTTGGGGTTCACTTTCTTGTCTCTCTTCCTCCTCTTCTAAGGGAGTAGGTTGGCGTTCTGGAAGGACTTTCCCAGATCGCAGGTTGATCTCCTGGATCTCCACAACATAGGTAGGGCATGTTGTCTCCCCAGTATATACCTGTTGGGCCTGTCTGTTGTTGGGGTTTAGGTTCGGTTGAGCAGGCATCTGGGGTTGTCTTGGAGGAGCAAGAGGTAATTGTTGAGGTTGAGTTGGTGGTGGAGGCAAAATGGCGGGAGGAGTGTTGTATTGGGGACTCCACCTTGGTTGAGGTGCATTCCACTGAGGTTTCAGCTGGGCATGAAAGTGTAACGAGTGAGAAGGAGGTTGAGTTTGGTATGGAGATGGATAAGACCACGGAGGAGGTGCGGACCAGGAAGGATGAGCAGGGGGACCCCAAGAAGGCATATGAGCAGGTTGGTTGGGGTGATAATAAGCTTTGGATGACCCTTGCATTCCCTGTTGATAAGGTCTGGGTCCATGAGGCCTTATTTGGTTGAGGAAGTAGAGAGGTTCAGTAGCCACCTTCGTCCCTAGGTACATGGCTTTAAATCCAGGCAAGGTAGGGCATTGGTTGGTGGGATGATCTTCCTCACACATGAAACATACCTCTACTGAGTGTAATGGGCACTCATTCTTGGGGTGCTTCCTTTTGCATCTAGGACAAAAAATGGCCAAAGCCCTCTCAGCTTATTCTTTCTTCTGCTGAATTCGGAAGGTATCAAGTTGCATGGCAATGGTCTGTCTCATTTCGCTCGTAAGGTATTCCATCTGGTTAGCAAACTCATGCTTGGAGAAAGAGGTACTAGCTGAGAGATGATTCCCCCTACCTCTCTTCCGAGCTGCCCTAGAATGGTTTCTAAACATGGTTTTTATGTCCTCATAAGGTAGTTGGTAGATGTCTCCTCCAGCCAGTAGGTTAAGGCTGTCGAGAAGGTCTTCAGGGACTCCTCGGAGCATAACCAACTTCAGAGATTCCGGGTCAAGTGTGCACCTGGCCCGTTTATAACTGAGTTGGAACCTTTCCTCATAGTCTTCCAAAGATTGATCACTACCCATGGTCATCTGAAAGATTTCCCCCTTAGTTTCCTTGGACCTACAGTAGTCTCTATACTTGGCGTTAAAAGCTTGTTGCGTTTGAGCCCAAGTGGTGATACTGTTTCCAAGTAACCCCATGAACGATCGTAATGCTGCATCCTTGAGGGTAGAGGGAAAGAGTTTTAGCTTTTTCTCATCCTGAGCATAGTCATAATTTCAACAAAGGACAACAAACTCAAACAGGAAGGTATCATGGTCCTCAGTAGTCAGACCATGGAAATGAGGTAGCAGAGAGGGACTTATGTTTTTCATTTTCATGTCTCCATTGATCTCTCGGATGGGAAAGGCACCCTCTATTCTCTCGTCTTCTCTTCTACCATTTCGATTTTCAGCCATGGCTTCAGATGGAATGTTTCCTAACTCTTCTTCTGCTATAGGATATTCGTATATGTTAGGAGGTTCACCTATAGGGTCTTCTGGCTCACTGTCACCAGAGAAAAGAGAACGTTGACTCAGTGATGTGGTGGGGGTGTTGGGTAAGAATTTACTGGTTTTATCTCTATTCCTACGATGCATGAAATGGAAAGACTTTTTCTTGCTTTTCTTGTATTTTTTCTTGTACCTGCAAAACAAGAATAGATTGAACTGCAACTAACTATCTTACTGAAAGGAAAATGCGGAATTGAAATGAAAGAAGGAAAGGACTAATCTATTTTGCAGAATTGAAATGCAAAATTGAAATGCTAATTTACGCTTGCAGAATTGAAATGCTAATCTATGAAAGCAGGAAATGTCTACTCTACTTTTGCGGAAATGAAATTCCAGAATGGAAATGAAATAAACTACTTAGCAAAAGATTGTAGTGGAAAATAGAAGAAAAGCAACAATCACCAATACTCTGATGCTTCCCTGGCAATAGCGCCAAAAAGATGGTGGGATCTAGTATTGCATCAATAATGTTGCAACTCCTGGGACTCCCTTCTTTACTTTTATCAACCTGGTTGTTCGTAACAAACTTGGAAGCGACGGTGTTGTATGCACAAGTACTAGCTCTTACCGCAGCTGTCACTTGGTCAGCTGGCACAAGTCTGCTAGGGGCTTAAGCCAACTTCTATGGGCCTCTTAGAAAAAGCTTTTAATTGATGGATGAAAGCTAACTCAAAGGAAGCTAATCTACTTGCGAAAAGTGACTGGAAAACCGAAGGAAAGCGCAAACCCTAATTCTACCAGCTAGTCCTACTGATGAAAAAATGAGAGTGCAAACTACTGATAGGGATGCCATTACTTCTATTAAGGTAAAAGACATGTGTTTAAACCACCTTTGTCCTAAAAAAGCATCTTTTTGTATTTTTGATTAAGTTATCAATTTTCACATGCATATGCTTGAACTATGCTTTACTCTGCAGGGGTGGATCAAGGAAGAGGAATGCTTGGAAATGGTTGGAAAGGTTTAGAGATGGTCTAAGGAGTCCCTAACACTCTTCCAGAGATTTTCACAAAGTTTGGTTATCGGGAAACCTCACTTGTGAGCTTCTACAGGAAGTCTGCAGGGGTTCTACAGGATGTTTCGGAACTTGTACAGGATGTTTCAGAATTTCTATAGGATGTTTGGAAATCGGTTTCTTGGGGATGGATGAGTGAGGGAAGGTGCATGGATGGACCTTGAGGTAGGATAGGGGTCAAAAAATGGACTAAGGACTAGTGGGTGGATCGGTGAAGAGGTGTAGAAGGTTGAATTGGCTTGAAGAGGGCTAAGGCAACGATGAGTAAGGAGGTAAGGATTCATGGACAAAAACGATAGATGAGGAATGAGAAACTCAGCTAAGAGACAAAATAGGTGGCTCAGATGATACTTTGGGTGGATGAAAGAATGAAGAATATGCCCTACACGGTGTACCTAGATCAAATCAACAAAGGCTTGCAAATGATCAAATCATGAACTAGTCTAGTCTAACGATCAACAACATAAATGAGCAGCAAATTTATTTGGGAAGAAAACCTTGTACACCATCTATGCAAAGAAACATTTCAGATGTCCAAACCCATGACTAATCTGTACTAATAAAACCAGCACACTAAAGATTGCATAAAAAAGCAAACTAGTGTTTTTGTGAGGCAACATTGTTTCCTCAATTCCAGCCCCAAATCCAATAAGGATGAGGTGAAAGCAGGAGTGTCGTTGTCCTTTTTCTTGGAGGTTTTACTGTTATTATCCTACCAAAGCACCTAAACCAATGTCATTCATAAACAGTGATCTATTCCAACAACATAACAAAATCTACTTAACAGAAATATGTTCAAATGCATAAAGGAAAATAGTGATACGTAAAGGGAAAAGTAACAATACAGAAAGGAGGCCTTAGGCTCTCAGGTTGGGCCCAACCCTGAGAGATTTCCCTCCTATGAAAAACCCAGATTTGATAGGAAACCAAACTTCTTCTCATTATCCAAAAATAATCATAAAAGTCGTGCCAGAAATGGCTACAAAGCAACAAAATAGAACTGCAGCACTGACGTGCAAAGTACACAATAGTTTCAAAAAGTTTTTTTATGAAGGCTGAGGCCTCAACATTTATAGATCATGAGGGACATAGCTGGCCCCCTCAATTTGTGGAACTTGGTTGTCAAACTGTGAGTTAAACAGTCCCTCTCTAAATGTTGCTTGGCTGCCTTCTAGATTCGGTTTGGTGGTCTTTGGAGCTCTGAGTTGGGGGTGAAGATCCTGAGGAAGGGTCATTTAATGCCATAGGAAACCCCCCTTCAAGTCCTCACCTCAGGCTTGGCTACCTTATAGCTCATGATTTCTTTGACTTTGCCCCAATATATGTCAAAAACCTGAAATAGACACGTGTTAACCACCGAGGAAAAGTGACTTCCCTTATTCGTACCAAAGACATAAACATACTAAAAATAATGCATAAACTATAGAAAATTATGGATTTGAACAAGGACTCAACAAGGATAATTAGGCCAAATGAGCCCAACAAGTTACCAATTTTGGGGCTCATCAAGGATCTATCCATTAACAGGTAAAGAATCCCTCTTTCCTGTTAATTCCTGCAACATCAAAGTGGATGGACCTATTACTTCTATGATTTGAAAAGGGCCAAGCCACATTCATTGAATTTTTGTATGTTTCGCTTTTTCCTCATGAGCCTTGTCCCAAATTAAAACTAGATCTCCCATCTGAAAGTCTTTTCTGGTCATCATGTTTGAATCAAAGGAGGTTTTTGCAAATGCTTGATGATGAGGGTGAGTTCTTTTGGCCTGCTCTCGTTGTTCTTCTAACTTAATTATTTCCATTTTCCTTAGCTGTAAGGAGGAATTTGGTACTTCATCAATATGTTGAACTAAGGACGGATAGGGAATTGCTAAATGAGTGGGAAGAACCACTTCTTTCCCATAAACTAGATTGAATGGAGAAGTGTCGATGGAGGCTTTCTGCGTTATTCGATCTGCCCATAAATCATATATTAAAGACCTATGCCAATTTTTGTAATTTTGGTCAACTATTCGCTTGATAATCCTGATTAGGTTTTTATTTGTAGACTCAGCTAACCCATTCCCATGTGGGTAGTAATTGGCAGAATATTTAAGTTTGAAACCCCTTTTGAGTGAAAATTCAGTCATTGCATTACCATAATAATATGATGCATTGTCAAACATTAAAGCAGAAGGAAACCCAAACCTGGTGATTATAAATTGATCTATGAACTCGATGATATGTTCAGCATTATCCATCTTGACTGGAACTGCTTCTACCCATTTAGTAAAGTAATCTATTGTTCTAAGGATATATCTATGCTGTTTAGAAGAGTGAGGAACGATGCCACCTATTATGTCCAATCCCCATTGATTGAAAGGTTGCTCAATGTTGATTGCTTGTAGTGGTAAGGATGGTTTCTTTTGTCTCCCAACAACAGTTTGACAGACTTGACATTTCCTCACATAGTTATGCGAGTCTTTGAATAATATGGGCCACTAATAGCTTGATCGTAAGATTTTATGTGCAGTAGCATCTCCAGCATAGTGTCCACCTGCTAGCCCATCATGGAGTTTCAGCAAGACTTTTTCAACTTCAGATTTCTCGAGAAATCTAAGGAGAATAGAATCATAATTTATTTTAAAAGGAACATCGTTCACGAGCTGATATTGTTTGGCTTTCATTCTTAGAGCTCTTTTCTTGGTATGATCGAGGTTTGAAGGAGCATATCCATTCTTTAAGTAATAAATGATATCAACGTATAATGACTCAACATCGTTTAGGCTTACCTCATATATTTGTATCTCTGCAGATGGAATTTTGGACATAAGTGATGCTCCAGCCAACATTTTGCAAAATCCTTGACCTTTTACAATACTTGTTGGTTTGGTAGTAACCCAATTGGCTCTTTCCTCACCCACATATTTTTGTAATAAAAGATTTCTTACCACTGGAAATGTTACTATGATTTTCATATGGGTTTTGAGTAGAAAGTTTCTGAAATATTTAATTGCTTTGAAAACAACGTAAGCTTGTTTCTCCACATCTGAATAATTTAACTCAACCCCCTGTAAATTTGAACTGAATAAAGCAATCGGGGCTTCTTCCCTTTATTGATTTGCTTGAGTGAGTATCACAACATATGACCTATCAGAGGAAAATGTGTATAAATTAAAAGGCTCTGAAAAATTTGGAGTTGCTAAAGATGGAGCATTAGCAATTGCTTGTTGATCAAATTGAAAGCCTCATATTCATCTTGGCCCAATTTGAAGTTTGAGTTCTTTTTTATCATTGCTTGTAAAGGAGACATTATTTTCGAAAAATTTGGAACAAATCTCTTTACAAGGTTAATCTGGCCAAGAATAGATTGCATGGCTTTTTTTGTGAGGTAGGGGTATTTCAGAAATCTCCTTGATTCTGTTAAGATCAGTGTTAATTCTAGATTTTGACACTATGAATCCGAGAAGTTTTCCTTCACTTAACGTGAAAAAATATTTTTTTGGGTTAAGTGAAATTCCATACCTTTGACAATGTTGGAAGATTTGTTTTAAGTCTCTAAGATGATTGTCTCATTTCTTGGAATATATAGTTATATCATCCAAATAGATTACCACTGATTTGCTAACTAAACCTTTGAACGTAATGTCCATTGCTATCTGAAATGTGGCACCAGCATTGATTAGACCAAATGGCATCTTTTGATATGCATATGTACCCCATTTAGTTCTAAATGTGGTTTTCAATTGATCATTGGGATGTACAAAGACTTGATTGTACCCTGAAAATCCATCCAAGAATGACATTAATTCCGATCCTGCGACTGCCTGTAGTATTTGTTCCATGGGAGGCAAAGGAAAATTATCCTTTTCGCAGGCTTTATTAAGATTTCAAAAGTCAATATAGACTATAATGTCTCCATTTTTCTTTCTAACGGGAACCATATTGGAAGCCCATTAGGAGTGTTGATTGGGAAAATTTATTTTGGCTTTCAACAACTTATTGAGTTCAGATTTGATCTGGTTTTCTAGGTTGGGATGGAGCTTTCACAACCTCTATTGGACAGGTTCTCATCGTCTATCACTGGAATAGTATGTTGGATGATGGAGGTGTCATATGTTTTGAGTTCTTCATAATTCCAAGCAAAGACACTTTTGTATTGTCTCAAGAGACGAATATATTCTATTTTTTCTTTAGGAGCTAGACCAAGGCCTAGGTTGATATTTTTTGGTTTGGTATAAGTTCCTAGATTTACTAATTTGTAGTTCAAAGTTGAACTTTGGAGTTTTGGATTGGTATATCTTTTAGACTGATCTTTCAAATCATAAAGTTCTTCTAGCTTGACTACTGACTTAGGTATAGCATTGTTAGTGCTATCTTGTCGCAATTGTTAGTCATGTTGGTCTTCGTCAATTATTTGATTGGTGTAGGATCCTTCATATGTGAGGAAACTCACAATATCAGGATCATCGTTAAAAATCCTCCAATTCGTAATGTTATCCCGAATCGAGGGTCTAAAAATTAATTCAATTGAAAATCGATCAGGGCTAAAATCTTTTGAAGGAATGAGCTTGGAAGCAACCTTGGCTAAGAGGTCTGCACTAGCATTCTGGAGTCTGGGAACTGATGAAATATTAAACGCTATAAAGTGTTTAGTCACATATTGAACTAAAGATTGATAATGTTTTAAATGACCTGATAAAAAATGTATAGTATTACGTACCTGTCTGATTACAATTTAAGAATCTCTGAAAACTTGAAGGTATTTGACATCTAATCCGATTTCTTTGTATAACCCTTGGACTAAAGCCTCGTATTCTACAGTATTGTTGGTGCAATCAAATTCTATTCTACAAGTTATCATAGTTTTATTTCCCTCTGGACTTATTAACACACATCCTACTCCTGCTCCTTCGATAGACTTAGAACCGTAAAAAAATAACTTCCAAAATAAAGATTTATTTAAACAACAATCCATAAAATTAATACATTTAGAACTATCTATCTGAGAGAAATTTTCTACTTGAGATAAAATAGAATGTTCTAAGTAAGGCGAAGTATGAGCATTAAAATTTCGTAGGAAATAATCTACTAAATAATTGCCAATGATGTTATTGTTGTATGATATTGGTTCATTCTCTCCTTCCAGTACTGTTCCTATGAATTTCTGACGTCTTTCTCGCTCAACTTTTATTTGATTTGGTTTACCATTTTAAGGGAGCCACATGTTCGACCAGTCAGTTGCAAAGTATCCATGAAGTTTTTCTGACCAATCTCTGCTAAGAATTAAGCCATAAAATTCTTGAATATCAGCAACTAAAATGTCAATAACATGACATACCTTAACGTTGGATGACAGCCTTCTAGTAACCTAATTTAATTTGCCAATGACTTCGACTTGTGATGGATCTGGCTGAACTATGGACACAACAAATTTTTGCAGTTGAACATTCAATTTTGCACATATTGACCTTGGTAAAATATTCGATGAAGCTCCAGAATCCACTAAGCAATTATGCACATTTTTATTGAAAATTTCATAAGAAGAAATGGGAGAGTATGAGATCTTGATCTTCCTCTGATTAAAACGATATCATTTCGATCAACTTTATTCATCGCATTAGTTGGAGGTCTTCCCACGTGGTGGGAAGCTTGAGAAATTACAGCGGCGGGCAAAGGTGCAACTGGTACAGCATGTAACTCTTTCAAGGGTATCTTTTGTTGGTGTTTTAACTTGCTCAATTCATAAAAAGTGATATTGGCCCTAGCCTTTTTCATGTCTTCTATGATAATATACTCCATTTCATCCAAGATTATCAGTGTTTTAGATGGATTTGATGAATCTATTTGGACTGGGCTAGTTTGAGTCGCTTTAGGTGTCATTTTCTTGGTTGCGACTTTATTCTTAGTCATTGAGCTTGTGCTCTTTGGCTTAGGGGTAGGTTTATGAGGATCAAGTTGATTTCTACTTCAAGTTATAACTAGGGATGCCTCTTGATCCTCTTCATCTAGGAGGATGAAATCCCACATACCTTGTAACCCTACAACTTCTTCTTCATCGATATGTTCTTCAGTAGCGATTTCCTCTTCTTCTTCTTCTGATTCAACACTTGTAATAGCATTTGAGAGCTTGGAATCGGTCGAAGGGTTTCTTTTAAAAGGTCTGTACAAATTTTTGGAAGAAGTTTCTACCACTTGTTTCTTAATTTCGACCATTTCGTTAGACATGGTCTTCAAAAGTTTTTGTAATCCTTCTAAATCGAATGGATCTTTCGATTGCTTTTTCTTGGGATCTTCCTTGAAAGTAACCTTCTTGTATTTTTGTTCTTCTATCTTATTTTTATTTTCTAGGGCAATAATACATTTCTCTACTGCTATTGCTTCTTTCATATTTTCTACTAAAGTTGTTTTGTTGGCCATATCAATGAAGATTGCTATGTTTGATGGTAAGGTAGTAATGTACCATTCACTTTGCAATTCTTCACTAGGTTTGGAAGCAGTAGGAATTTTGTTTAATAGTTTATTTAAATGTGAATTGAAATCTTCGATAGGTTCTCTTGAATCGGCCCTAAGGTTAGACAGGTTGTTGATGAATGTTGTCGTAGACCTATTATCACCAAACTTGATAATGAATTGTCCTTGGAGGATATCCCAACTAGTGATAAATCCAAATGGTAATGAAAAATACCATGAACCGACTGTTCCTTGAAGAGTATAAGGAAAAAGTCAAACAACAACATCTTCGTTGGTAACTCCATTGAGATTAATGGATAGCATAAAGTTATTTATATGTTCTTCTGCTAGCGTGCCTGCCTCAAGATTAAACTTAGGCAGCCATTTTTCAGGATGAGCTAGTAGTTGACTCAAGGGTGTAGGCACTGGGACTACCACTGGGTTATTCCATGGAGATTGAGCCATCATTGAAGAACTAATAGAGGAAATTGCAGAAGATGATCCCTACGATTCCGAAGGTGAGGGTATTATGACTCCAGATGATTGAGAAGGAGATGTGGAAGTACCGGTGGACTGATGGACAATGATCTGAAGTGGAGGAGTGGATGGTTGACTTCATGGTGGAGAATTTGAGATGGATGATGATGATGAAAGAGTCTCGCTATCAGACCCTTTAGGTGATTTCCTTACTCTCTTCCTTGTGGGTAGAGGTAATTCAATTGGTTGAATGCCAAAATTTTCACTCTTTAATCAGGTAAGAGGATGAGCAGGGTCGTATTGCGAAGTCACGTTGCCTTGTGATTTCTTAGATCTTTGAGGAGATATAGAAAATCGTCAATGTTTGTGAATCAAAGATTCAACTTCAAGAGGTTTAATAGTAGATTTTTTTGAAATGTCAGGGTTTGTAGCAGCAAATATTGTTCTTACGACTTCTGGCTCTGGGTTTAAGGATTCTAAATGCAATGGATAAGTTGGGGAGATGGTGAGGGTGATTTACTCTCAGAATGGTATTTAGATTTAGACTTGCTTTCCATTCATAGTTTGAGGCCCTCCTTCTAGCTCAAAATATGCTGAAGCCTTGAAAATCGGGTCTACAACAAGGGGGATACCCACTCGGTCCGGACCTTGGTTGGTAGCTCCTCTTCCATTTAGTATGGTGGGTCTGACTAGGGATATCGGACCAGTTTCCCAATTTATGTGTGTGTGTGAAGGATTGATATTTCTTTTCTAAAAGTTCCTGAGTGAGATGCTCTAATTCTAACTCTAATCTAACGATATGCAATTGTTTTCTAATAAATATAAATATCTAAATCTATGCTAACCCGGGGTGTAATCCTTTTGATATGCGATCTAAAAAGATTTTAGATAACAATCGGTAATAAAGATCATTCAACTGTTATGAGAAAGGAATTCAATATAGGTAAACCTCTTTGTATAAGAATTTAGACGAAACAATCGTGAAAAACATATCGCATAATAAGCTATTCATACATTAAGCATAAATAAATAGCTATCACCATAAAAAAGTTCCAAATGATAACTCAGGCATTCACACATCAATATATAAACAACTGAGCATGAATATCACTTTAACACAGAGGCAGAAATAGTTAAGAGATAAAAGTACCATTTATAACTACTTCTACTCATGAGCTTCAAGCGATAATGATTTATCTCTTCTTAATCCAACATCCACTAAGAGTACAGAAGTGCAACATCAATAGCAAATATCAAATGCAGATGTCAATAAATCCCATTCCATTCATTCATCAAAACCTGCATGGATGGTGCAAATGTGCATGTTCTGAGGACAAGTTTTTGATAAATTTCTACACCCATCTCTAAATGCATGAGAAGGGTTTAAATACTACTAACTAAATCTAAAAATAACTTATTACAAAAATGTAGGATACGGTGTAAATGACCGTCCTTTTTCTAGGCAAAAGTGAAGAAAAATTAATACTAATATTGAATCTAAACTTAACAACTAACTACTTTTGTATCTGATCCTTGAAATCGCAAGCATTCAACATTTGCTTGAGTAGGGTTGGCTGGCTGACTTCAGAATTTAATTGTCCTATGAAAGCAAAATCTACAAGAGCTAGCACCACCTTTTTGGCAGAATTAATGATGAATTCAAGGGTCATATACTGGCTATGTGGTTTTACTAAATACGCCGAGTAAGAATCCCAATTGATCTTAGTTAATCTTTTGATTGATTCTGCCTTTTCTTGAGCATTCTATCTGCAGTATATCTACAATTTTTGTACATATATACATTCTATTTTGAATATATTTCAGACAATTACTACTGGTTTTGGGATTCAGGTTTTACTTTTTTACCTCTAGCATTCTTTTTCTGAATTTCTGGGCTTACAGGTAACTGAGCAATTAGAGGCTTTCCATTTCAAGAAGTTTTATCTAGCGATGCACAATTATAGAAACTACTTCTGTTTTTTGATTCGAGCTTCCTTGATGTGATTTTCACCTCCTGTGCACTTTCTTTTAGTGGATGTAAGGCTCAAATTTTGTGAAAATAATAATTCCGTAAGTTCTTAACCTTGAGTTTTAAATTGTTTATTTTTTATGTTCGCGTTGTCCCATACCTATTTGATCATGTCTATGTAGGGGATAATTCTGGGCCTCACTGCTATCTGGTGCAAAAACGAACAAGCTAAATTTGCAACTAATGGTTCAGAAGATCCCTGTGAACCAGCAGTAGCCGTAACCTCCATCAACTTAGGATTTTCTTCTTCAAGTAGATTATACATGCCTTGTTGGGTCCCTATAATACTAGTGATTACCCCATTACTATTGTAGTTATACCCCTTATTAATATTGTTGTGCCCCTATTCTCCCCATTTTGTTATTACTGTGCCCCATAGAATCCCTCTATTGTTATTTTTGTGGCTTTATATTATTATTGTTAGGTCGGCTGGGTTATATTGTGACTCCTTAGACTCCTATATATAGAAACGAAGTTTTGTCATTTGAATCATCCAAGAATTGTTCATTTATGTAATGTAAAGGAGGTTTCCCCCTCGAAGAGGCTGAATTATAAGGCGTTGATCTATCTTTTCTATCTTTTTCTTGAGTTGGTTACATAACATTTGGTATGATATCTTTGGATTCTAGGGTTTCGCTGCTCCAAAAAGGTCATCGTCGAATTTTCACTATAACTTTTTTTTCTGCGAGGGTTCAGAAGTTGAAAAAAAAACCCATTTCAGAAGACATCACACTAAATCTCCAATCCAAATTGCAGAGCTTCTTGTGTGCTATGGCCATAGATATGATTTTAGGAAGTTGGGCTTTTTGCGGATTGCTGAATTACTTTCCAAATAGGTGACCGGGGGAAAATCATCATAACGTTTCCTCTGAGCATTGGATTTAAATTTCGTAAGAAGGTGCAGAAAGAAGACAGACTGTAGCTTCTTCTATATATGTTTTCAGAGCTAAAGGTCGAAACAATGACTCGTGGCACATCATACAAGTTCGCTCTACTGAACTAGTCTATAATCAGGTCACTATGGGAGATTTCGTATAACTCTTCCTTGGATAATCCAATTTGGATTAGCCTGGTGGCATTGGAAGGAGGGCACAGAGGGCTACCATAGGTTACAATTTTAGAACTAGATGATCTGAAATTACAGAGATACATCAGATTCAATATCAGGCTCCTACAAAGTGAAAAAAGGTGTGTAGTTTTTTTAAATTTTTTGCAAAGATTGGTTTGAAAAATTAGTTTGAAGGAATTCAAAGGGCATAGTAAACCATTATTATTGGTAATTGATGCCCAGAGGAAAGAAAATGCAAGCACCTAGTAGGAAACCTGAAAGCTCTAGCATGACCCATGAAGAAGAGGAAAAAATGCAACATGATATATCAAAATTACGAGACCAAGTGCAACATTTGTCACTTGCACAAAAAGGAACAGAATCTAAGATGCATGGTTTAAAGAAAGATGTATAAGCTAATGTGGATGGTTTAAATAAAGGCATAGAAGCTAAGATGGACAATTTGAAGATAGATTTGAAGACAGACATCGACGAATTAAAGATAAATGTGAATAAGTTGCTAGAAGAAATGGTCACTAATGGTGAAAGGGTAGTAAAGGAAAGTCATGATGACAACAAAACAAATGTTAATCATGATTCCATAGACTATAATGTTGGATCAAAGCCCACCATATTCCAAAAATCGATATGAGGAAGTTTGATGGCAAGGATCCCGCAACATGGATATTACAAATGGAGCAATTTTTTTATCTCAATAATGTGCAAAACACACAAAAGGTATGTATTGCAACTTTATATTTCGAACCAAATAAGTTTGTATGGTATCAGTGGCTTTTCTCTCGTAACCAATTTGTTACTTAGGCAATTTTTACGAAAGAATTGATAGCACATTATGAGGATACAAAAAGCAACACTTATTTTAGTCAATTGATAAGTCTCAAACAAAAGCGCTCAATAATGGAGCACATTGAAGAGTTCCAAAAATTGAACATAAGGGTAAAATATATTGCAAAGGAACATAGGATTGATTTGTTCATAGGGTATTTAGAGGATAATATCCAACATGATGTTCGCCTTTGGGAACCTGATTCATTAGAGAAGGCATTCAGGTTAGCAAGAAAAATGGAAAGCAAAATTATGGTAATCAGGAAGCATACCACTCACAATTATAAAGACAGAAGTGTTGTTGCCCCTAGTCTTGCACAACCTATAAGGTTGACACTACAACAATTGGAAGAGAAAAGAGCAAAAGGGCTTTGTTACAGTTGTGATAGCAAATACGCTAAAGGTCATAAGTGTGATGAGAAGAAATTATTCTACATAGATTGTGAAGAGGAAGAAGAAAAGGAGCAAAAAAGGTCAAAAGAAGAGGATATACTCCAAGAAGAAAGCCTAGATAAAGAAGAAATGAATCCGACCATATCTTGTAATGCATTGGATGGAATTACCACTCCTTAAACCATCATGATAGAAGGACAAATCAAGAAGAGAAAGGTAATAGTGTTGATTGATTCAAGAAGCACCCATAATTTTATTCATTGTAGGGTAGCAAAAGAATTGGGTTTCTTTCTATATATAGCACCAGAATGTCAAGTGATGATTGTAAATGGAGGAACAATAAATTTCTCTAGAAAGTGCCATAATATCAAACTATCCATAGGAGAATATGTATTGACTAGCCCAATGCTTTCCATCCCAATGGGAGGTACTGATGCTGTACTAGGAGTCCAATGGCTACAATCCGTGGGTACAATAGCTTTTAATTTTCAAGAACTTTTCATCAAATTTTCTGAGGAAGGAAAGAAAGCTAAATTAAGGGGTATTGAAGGGAAACCCGAAAATATAATCAGCTCTAATGGTATGACAAAGCTTCTAAAAAAGGAACAAGGAGGTGTAATTGCACAATTATATTCAGTAGATCTTTCCACATTGGAATCATCTATTTCTCCAGATATCCAAAATGTCTTCGAAAATCATTCTAAGGTATTTGAGACTCCCAAAGGTCTGCCACCTATGCGTGATCATGAACATGTTATTCATCTGATTCCATGAAGTGTTCCTCCAAACATCAGGCCGTATAGATACCCCTATCCCCAAAAGAGTGAAATTGAACGTATGGTTGCAAAAATGCTAGAGGATGGTATAATTCAACCGAATCAAAGTTCTTTCTCTACTCCATTAGTATTGGTGCACAAGAAGGATGGATCATGGCACATGTGTCCAGATTATAGGGAGCTCAACAAGCTCACTATTAAAGATAAGTTTCCCATTCCTGTCATTGATGAATTACTGAATGAATTGCATGGATCAATTTACTTCACCAAGTTGGATCTTCGTTCAGGATATCATCAAATTAGAATGAAGACTGAAGACATTCCAAAAACATCATTTAGAACTCATGAGGGTCATTATGAATTTTTGGTCATGCCTTTTGGCCTACCAATGCACCTTCTACATTTCAAGGTTTGATGAATTCCATTTTCAAACCCTTCCTTAGAAAATTTGTGTTAGTATTTTTTGATGATATACTAATCTACGGCAAGTCTTGGAAGGATCATGTTGAACATGTTGACAGGGTGCTACAACTATTGGAGGAGAAACAATTATATGCAAAAAGATCCAAATGCTTCTTTGGATTCCAAGAGGTGGAATATCTGGGTCATATTGTATCTCATGAAGGAGTTAAGGTAGACCCTAGCAAAATTAAAGCCATTAAGGAATGGAAAATCCCCACATCCATAAAGCATTTGTGAGGATTTCTCGGGTTGATAGGGTATTATCGCAAGTTTGTTAATAATTATGGGAGAATAGCAGCACCTCTAACAACATTATTGAAGAAAGATGCATTTTCATTGACTCCGGAAGCAACAAATCCCTTTGAACATCTTAAAGAGGTAATGTGCCAAGCATCGGTCGTAGCTACACCAGACTTCACAAAAACCTTTATTGTGGAATGTGATGCTTCACGAAAAGGAGTTGGTGCTATTCTAATGCAAGATGACAAACCCATTTCTTTTGAAAGTCATCTCTTCAAGGGAAAGTTTTTACACAAAGTTATTTATGAGAAGGAAATGTTGGCAATACTCCATGCACTTAAGAAATGGAAACCTGACCTAATGGGAAGACACTTCAAGGTAAAAACGGATCATGATAGCCTTAAGTACATTTTAGAACAAAGATTATCCTCTAAAGAGCAACAAAAGTGGGTCACAAAGATGTTGGGTTATGACTTTGAAATC
>APFE030041065.1:46871-102145 GCA_000404065.3 Pinus taeda | reverse complement strand
CACACACACACACACACACATATATATATATATATATTTTCAATATATATATATATATTCGCGTTTCCCCGTTTCCAAAATTTGGGGAGGTCGCGTTTCGTATTGCTTCCCGTTTCGGAAACTTGTACCCGTTTCGTGCAACTTAGAGACTTAACAATCTAGGAATTGTAGATCATAGATCATGGCCTTTTGCCCACACTAGCCTTGCCATTGCAACCATTTTGCCATGTGGATACCAACTTGGAATCAGCTAGATCTGCCATTTGAAGAAATTCAAAGAGATGGCTAAAGATCCCTTCCAAAGGACCTCTACAAGGATGATTGCTCCACACCTCCCCCAGAGATTGGGTCAAATTAAGATCACTTCCTAACATCATCTTAGGAGTTTATAACGACCAAAAGTTGTATACACAACGGAAATCTTCAAAATACTTCAAAGACGTAAATGTCCATTGTAAGAATGTAACTGTATATTGAATTTTTTATAAGAATTGATATGAAATATGAGATGATTACAAATGAGAATGAGGGCTTGCTTATATACCCTAGGTAGGTGCCCTTTCATGAATGGCCATGTCTGTAAGACATGCCTCTTCATTACTAACTAACTATTAGTCGATTAATTATTACTTATTATTATTATTATATTTATATTTATATTTATTATTTTTATATGAATTATATTCATAACTTTGCCTCTCTCTTCAAGAAGCTTCGTCCTCAAAGCTTACTGAGTATCTCTTCATGTCTCTGAACCTTCATCTTTGTTGATACAAGATGATATGATGCTCTGAGTGATAAACAATATTGTCGTATTGAGAACGGATAAGACCATCCTAGATTAATCTTCTGTGGAACCTTCTGATCTCTGGACATTTGTGATGAATAGTTATTGTAGGCCTGGATTATGCAAGCTTTAGTATTCTTGGGAGCATAAATTTGTCATTTATGTTTAGAGTGATACTGGAACGTAGATTGATTGGAAAGTCTGCTCTTGTGATTAAGATGTTGATAAATAGTTCTTCTGGTTGAAATTTCCCTTATCATATTAATGGTTGTTTCCTGATTTTCTTCTAGGGTTGTTGTTGTTGAGTTGGACACTGAATCATCATTTGGAATGTTCATCGTTTGAACTGCAACTTCTGCATGCGTCTTCACTTCAGTAGGTTTATCCTTTGATTTCTTGTCACTTTTAAGCTCTTTATTTGCGTAATTAAGGCTTGATTATGATTCCTTAGACTTGAAAGTTCGCCATTTTCTGAATTGTTGACTTTGTCCTTAATATCATTCTCTTTATCTTTTAATTTTTTATGTGCTCTAATAATTTTTGGTTAAGGGTTTTTAGGCACAACTTTTCGTTTTCTTTTTTCAGATAGATTCTCCTTTAGTTCCTTATCAAAACTTTCCCTTTCTTGTTTTAGGTTTTTTTTCTTAACCTTGGACTTTTTTGATTTGTGAAAACTAATTTCTTATTGTGGTCCGTTAGACACCAAATTTCTTCGTTGCTCTTTGTTGATTTTTCATGAAACTGATCTTTGAGACCTTTGTATTTCTTCTTTGATGATTCATTCTTTTGTTGAAGTTTTGCGATTTCTTCCTTTAGTCATTTTATTTGCATCTGCTCATTGTCTTGATGTTCTTTTGTACTAAATAATCTTCCATACCTTGGACAACATAAATTGCACTTTTTTTTGAATATATGCATATCCAATTTCGTCTAGACAACTTGGACATTTAGTCCAAAATAGTGATTGTTGTGTGGGACTCATCTTGACTACTTCATTATTTTTGAATTAGGTTCCATTTTTCTTGACTTGATAACCTTCCTTAATTAATTAATTAATTTTTATAAAATATATATATATATATATATATATATATATATTTACATTCTCAACAATATTTTTGTTCTTGAACTCTCTTTTTTTTTTTATACTTTATTTGGTTTTATAATTTTTTGTTTTTCTATATATATTTATAATTTTTTTCTTTTTCTTTTTGAAAAGATTCAACCGCAGTGAAACATGGCTATTCACCTCTTTGGGGTATAATATAAAATATATGTCCACTTACAATCCTTTGACTCGATTAATTTTCTAATTTTCTCCACGTAAAAGTAAAACTTACCATTCACATAAAGAGATCTTGTATTCCTTTTGTTTTCTTTTACCTTGAAAATACTATGTCAATTACCATAGGTTGCATAAAACTACGAGTTTGTAAGCTACTTAATGAAGAATCAAGATAATCTTATCCACACTTCCTTCTCTTACGTATAGTTTTAAAGATGTTAGATCTAAGACTTTTGTGATCCATAATGTAGAAATGAGTGTTTTGGATTATTCACATTGTTAGGACCGGGTCGACGTTTCGAACCAACAAATGTGGTTCATCCTTAGGACAAGGTGAGAAATCAATCGATTTGAGAGAATAAATTTTAGGGATGTGTCATTGTTCAGGGGCTAAGTTTGAACGGCTTACCCCTGAACAATGATGCATCCCTGCTATTTATTCTCTCAGATCGATTGATTTCTCACCTTGTCTTGAGGATGAACCACATTAGTTGGTTCGAAACATCGACCCAATCCTAATGATGTGATTTATCCGAAAGACTGATTTCTAGTTTTAAAGATATTTGGAAAGATTCTCTTTTGACTTTATGACGCATTTTTTAATCAATAATGTAGAACCTTTATATATATATATATATATAAAAATGTTCTCTTGGAAAATTTACATCGGACTATATTTTTTTTACTAGAATATTTTATTATTATTTTTTTTGTTTAATTTAATCTTCATATGTACTTTTTTTGTTTTTGTTTTAATGGCTAAGGCCCTGCATGACGAAACTGGCGAAATAGAGAAACTCCAACTTTTTGTTGGAATTTCTAAGTCTATCTGTTAGAAACCCTTCGTGTACTTTTTTGATTTATTTCTGCCTACTTGTTCTGATTAATTAACAAGTTATTTACCATGTAAATATTGAAAATAAATACATGTATATGCTCAACACATTACAGATCATCAAGTGAAGGAAACAAAAGCAAGCACACAAGTGACATTGTTGTTTTTGGACTAATGTCCTGGGAAAAATCCAATGCGGGAAAACCGGTGCAGCTATCTGAGGGTTTTATTATTATGCAGTTTCTGAATACATTCTGAGTGCCAAAACCGACTCACCCAACAAAGAATAATCTCGGCAGTAATACCTCTCAGTCAAAGACAGATGTTTCGACTGAAACCTCGGATAAACACTCTGATAGCTCCCAACGCCAATATGCCCCACGAAAACCCCAACTTTTGCCTCTAGGGACTGCGTTAGCCCTTCCTGGCCAAGCATCAGCCCAATAACCCCTGCGTCAATCTCTGGAGGCATTGCATCAACCTTTAGAGCCTCGGCGTCACCCACGCCGATTCTCTGAGGCACTGTGCAGCTCCTTGTTGCCTCTACGTGGGCCCTAGCTGGCTCTACATGGCCTCTAGCTGGCTTTGCGTCCCTCTCTCCTAGATTCTGCGCTGATTCTCACGAAACACTCTCTGCCCCTCTGCTTCTGTATTCACTGCCCCTCAGCTACAACTCTGATCACTCTTTCAACTTCCTCAGCAAACCCTGCCCTAGAAAATTGAAATCTTGAGCAACTCGGTGTGTTCTCCAAGTGACCCTCAAGCCTCCTCTTATACTTTTCTCATTGACAATTCAATGGCCGAGATTAAGTCCCTAATCAACGACTCAGATAACTTTGGCTTGGTCCATGACTTTTAGACTCTTCTAACACAGTTTTATATTAATTCAGATTAATATTTTATTTTCTCTAAGTTTAGACTTAGGGACTCCATTAAAAATATCAATTTTTTTAATACCTCCCAAACTGTTTAGAATCAGCCCAAACCATTTCTGGGTATTGGAGATCTCATGTGCTTTAGCCTCTGCACCATTTTTCATGGCTAGAGCACATCCGATGCTACCCAAAATCAACACTTTTTTTTGCGAAACGCTTCAATTGTGACGACAAAGTTGACGAAAGATTAATGGCGAAATGCCAGATCAGACAGGTTCTATTCAGTGGTTGAGCGTCCAGAGGATCGAGCACCTCTAATACTAATGTAACAACCAAAAGTCATATACATAGCGAAAATCTTTAAAATACTTCCAAGACGTAAATGTCCGTTGTAAGGCATGTAACTATATATTGAATATTGTATAAGAATTGATATGAGATATGAGATGATTACAAATGAGAATGAGGACTTGCTTATATACCCTATGTAGGTGCCCTTTCATGAATGGTCATGTCTCTAAGACATGCCTCTTCAGTACTAACTAACTAACCATTAGTTAATTAATTATTAATTATTATTATTATACTTATATATATTTATTATTTTATATAAATTATATTCATAAGAGAGTTGAGAGAAACCCAGAGGAGAGCAAAGATTCCCAAAAGGGATTTCTATCTTGATATGGCCCATAAATATTGATAAAGCAATGAATTGAAGTCTTGACCAAGGGGTTAATCTTACAAATCCCTCGAGATCCTAGGTGGGATTAAAGAGACTGAAATTTGTGTTAGAGTGGGATGCCAAACCGCTAGATAGACCTTCATAGTCTATCAACTCATAACCCTAATCTTTCAAACATGGAGAGAAAAAATTCCAAGCTTTCATTTGGAGAGCTAGACTTTACGAGATGCTTCAGAGGTAAGACCTTCGGCACACTTCTTAGCCCTCTAACATTTATGAAGAGACAAATCATTTGGGACATTGGGCACGAGCTCTGCCTTCTTTTGACTCCAAATCTCGTTTTTGAATTTCAATTTATCCAAAGATAAGTGGGATTTCTTGCCCACTTGAGCATCTTGAGGTTTTTCCATCGCTAGATCAAACTTGATGGCATTTTCATCCAAAATTTTTACTCTTGACCATAGATGATATCTAGACACGGAGTGACTGCGTCGACCTTTGTTGGGCTTTGAGGGAGAGAATGCTTTTGAAGGGCAAGAGACCCTTACTTTTGTAGATGAAATGATATGAGATAAATCCTATTCTTGACTATTAAGCACTGAGAAATTCTCATCGAAGGATCAAGGGGAGAGGGTTTAGGGACTACAGGAGGGGGATTAGAGCATTTGCCACTGGCACCTCGTGTCTACCCATATTAAAATAGCTAGACGGTGGAGGAGAAAGGAACATACCAGAATGGGAAGCCAATTTCATGTTTGCGTTCTCTGTCTAAGTCTTTGCATTAAAAGAGGATTGCGACCTTTTGCTTTCAAGAGACCCCACAACTTGAGATCGAGAAAACTTTGCTAGAATGTCTCACTCACCTTCCTTTTCCATACGAGGCTTCGGGTGCTATGACACTTTTAAATGGAACAAAGTTTTCTTGGAAAATAATTTCTGGGCTTGTAGAAGCCCTACAGTGTGATAACCGAAACACCTGAAAGAAATTCTCTAGTAATCTAGTGTTTGCTTCTAGGAGGAATATTGGCAATAGAGTTCAGTTTGGTCAAGGAGACCCTTTGATACATCCTTTCTCACTAGTAGCTGGAGCCATTGCTAGTTGAGCTTGGAATCCCATTACTACTCTAGATTCTACTCTATGTCACAAGGTTCGTTGAACTTTAACCTTTAGGTTCGAATTTTGGCGGACCTTAAAGAATTTTTGAGGTTCGGCGAACCTCATCGAAACTTATAGCCATTGACCTAGTCCATAGATCAAAACTCATAACCTCATGTCGCAACTCAAGCTTGTAATTTATCCTTGTAGTTTCCATGTTTGTGATCATTTTTTTGTTGTTTACCGATGTTGGTTTCTTACTATTTTATCCTATAATTCATTATATATAATATAATATATATATATATAAATATATATCTATATATATAATATAAATATATATATATATATATATATATCCACACACACATGAACCTAATGGCGAACTTCATCAAAATATCCGAATTCAAACCGAACCTAATCATTCTTGAACCCGAACTCGAACCCAAACCATGCGGCATTGTGTTTAATTTTTGAAGGAGAAGACCAAATGGGCCCTAGATCCAACTCTGACTAAGAATTATTACCTCTATCTGCCAGAGAGGCCAACCAAAACACTATCCACGAGCAAGCAGATAAAAATAGGGGCTATAACCAATAGCCTTAATCAGTTATGACCTACCCCTGGTGTTTTACCACAAAATCTTCCAACTGCCACCACCTCCAATAACTCAAGAATGTGTGCCAATGCGATATCTTCTCCTACTACCATTTCTCCTTGTCACCTTTCTTTTTCACACACCTGCTTTTACTGCTAGGATTTAAGTGCCGCTGATCTTGTGGATCTGACTCAGCTGAGCCCCGGAAGGTACAACAACCATCACATATGAAATGTTTGTAGGATAGGATAAGAGGGGAAATGGATCGACGAAAGGCGACTGAGGAGCTATCTTAAGGCAATCTGATGAGGAGGAGAAACCCACACTCTCCAGATTTCCAGGATTTGATGGATGATGGTGGGCCCTGGATTACGTAGGTGTCCCGATTGCTGGATAGCTAGAATAAATTCATCATCTTAGGGAAATATTGCCACAGATGGTATTGTTTCCTCGCCAAAGTCCAGCAGATCCTGTAGCATGATTGCACAGGACTGTAATTGTAAATCATTGCCGAATATGAGTGTGCTAGCTAGGGCAGGCACCAAGTGGCCACTGAAGCACTGGACATCAAGGACAGCTCGCAGAAACCCGTTGACAATGCCATCCTATTTAATCCTCACACACACACACACAAGTATATATTTTTTTCCAAAGGAAAAAATCAGGTAATTTTGTTTGTATAAACAATATTACATATATCAGATACTAAAATGCGTTCATGTTTGCTCCTGAAGCCTGTGTTATATATATATTCCTGTCATGCTACTTAAGGGATAATAGAAAGTAATAGAAACCGGTGTCTTATATTTCTTGAAGTCAAAATAAAGCTAATCATCTATCTTCTATTGTTAATCCCTCTGGCTGTGAGTTTGAACTGTACCTTATATAAAAAGAAATGTAGTAAAATAGTAACATAAAACTACACCCAAGGTTCATGCATGTATTCGGAAATGTGACCATCTTGGTGTTCAAAGACTTTCCATGCACCAGAGTACAGTCCTAGGGCAGCTATTGATAAACCATCTGCCATCCTGTTCCCATCCTTAAAGATATGTGAGAAAGCTGAATGAAGTGACTGTACATCATAAAACAAAGGCTGTAATGTAATTTCTCAAGACTGCTTCCTTGCACATCCACTGAATTACTAAAAGTGGGTCTCCAAAAATTTGAATGCGTGTTTCTCCATATTTCTGGGCCGGCATCAAGACCAGTTTAAGTGCCATCAACTCACAATAGTTATTTGTTTCTTGACCAATTCCTGCTCCGAAAGAAATGCTGTGATTCATAGACATATGAATAATTCCACCTGTTCCACCCCTGGAAATGGTCCCCTGTGAAGCACTGTCAAGGTATGCCCCTATCTATTTCTTCTTCTATAGGCTGTTGTGTGGTTTGTTTATCATGAACCTTTGGATAGGCATTTAATATGTGTAGTGCTTGAACAGCACATTTAAGAGGTAATGTTTCTTCATTCTCAAACATCTTCAAATTCCTGGCCAACCATACTCCCCAAACAATATTGAAGGGGAGAGCTCTGATCCTTTTAGTTTCTCTTTTGATATACTCAATCCTGAAAGTTTCTTCAATGGCATGTCCTACCCAAATATTTTGGGGTTTGCTCTAGCGATTCTGGTCGGCTCTTTTTCTGCAAAGCCTGCTGACACGATTCCACAGATTTGGAAACTCATGCAACATAGGCTTTGAAAGTCTGTCAACTCCGCAGAGTCTGGTAGTGCTTGTATCTCCAAGTTAGTTCTAGGTGATGTTACTATTTGAAGAAGCATTGAAATACTCATTTAAATGCATCAATAAAAGTGTGCACGGCCTCAAGCGCTGGTTATGTTATGACTATTTGTGAGAGATTGCACCTTAATTGATGACAATAGCAGGACACGATGCTCCAATTTCTTTTGAAATTTGATAAATCAACTTCATTGGATGGTTGATGTTGATTGAGAATGCCTTTGTAACGTGTGAGCTTTAAACTTAAAAAAAATCTGTATTATTGGGTGGGTGGCATTGCTTAAATTTAATCTGTTGCAAGTTCGCATAAAATATTTGACATCAGAATGGCATGGGAATTTATATTTTACAAGCAAAGAGCAGAAGTTTTCCTTGAAATTTCTAGTCTAATTGCCATGAAGGCATATGCCCTTGTTGTAACAGCTTCTGGATTTTTGTGTTGTTTTACATTGTTTTCTAACAGTTTCATGGTGTAGGATTGTGTATGAAAAGGATAATTTGAGATCAGCCTTTGCTTTTAATAATCGCCTCTATCTTCTTTTCTTTATGACTCACAATTTTATCATTCACAATTTTGGTGTTTTGTATTCAAATCATTCTTATGGGCCCTAATTGCTTGAATCCCATTTAACCCAGTGAATGTTATATATATATTTTACTACAAACCATATCTTAAATGTTTCTTTGAATCTTTGTCTGCAGCGTGTTTTCCTGTTGAAATTTCTTTGCGAGGAAGCCCTAAGCTCGATGAAAATTCATGAACATCTTGATCAGTGTACAGAGGAATCATTGGAGCTGCAACATCAATTACGTTCTCTTAATACAGAATGGAGAAATCTAAAAGCTAAAGAAGAACTTCTGGCTTTCCAGGCTGCAAAGCAAAGTGCCAGAAGAGTTTGTACAACCGATCAGAGTAATATGGAAATTAGACACATGGCTCCTTCTGTTACAATGCAGGAAGGGGCAAAATATGAAGTTCTCTATGAAAACGGACAAAGGACGTTGAAAGCTTTATGCCCCAGTAGTGGACAAGGTGCAAGCATGGAATTTAATCATGGAATTCAGGGAAATGGGTTAGTTGATGTGGATAAGCATCTGAATTATGCATATTCACCAAATGAAACTCGAAAATCACTGCTTTTTCACAGCAAAGACTACCTGCCTGTTTGTACTGGACTAGTAAGTGGGCAGGAAGGCCATAATTTGTCTGTTCAGAAGGAGATCTATGTTGCAGAAAAAGAGCAGAGGATGGACAATGTATCAGAGGGAAAATCTTCAGAAAATATCGATCCATTTAGTAGGGAAAAAACACATCAAGTTGAGAGAATGTTTGGTCAGCTAAATGGCATCAGTGGAAATGGTCCAGAGAATAGTCTAGACCAGTGGCTGCCTGTTACAATGCCCAAAGAGCAGAGCATGGAATGTGCATTTGGGAGCAGTAGCAAGCCTCTTGTTCAGGCCAACGAATCACTATGTCATGAATTTATTGAGAAGAGAAAAGAGTTAACACAGGCTGGCCCAGATTTAAATTTAGCAACTTCAATTGTGGAAACTGGAGTACTTGATACCCCTTATTTAAGGCTTGAACAGCCAAATGATGAACATGTTGCACTTATGAGCGTTGAGGACTTAAGTGTTCATTTAGCAACTCAGTCTGCAGAAGAGTCAAAAGCTAAGCATGGTCATTTGGATAAGGGAATTGCAGTAAATTGTACTGAAACAATATCTTATCCATCTAAACGTCTGGAAATACAAGATGCTGGACCGAATTTACAATCCCCAATACAGAACGAAATTCAGACTATGGAAGTAGCTATCGCCACTGTAGATGCTCGTCTCTCAAAAGTTAGTGTACGGAGAGAATTTCTAGGCAGAGATGGCATAGGTCGATTATACTGGGCCTTAAGCAGGCACTGTAAACATCCTTGGCTTGTGGTGGAAGGAGTTCCACAAGCACAGAATAAAGGGATGTCTCTTGCAGAAAATGAAAATGTTATGGGCAGTTGGACTAGGCCTTGCGAGAGAGAAAATAATATTTTCCAATTTCATTGCGAGGACAAGCTATTGCTGAATAGCTTTGGTAACACTAAGCTTTCATCTGGGAAAGTGACAGAATTAGTTGAGGACAAGAGCAAGGAAACTGGACAAAGGTCTGGAGTAAATGTGGTTGCTTCTTCATGGGTTTCATATGATACTGAGGCAGAAGTTGAGGAACTCCTCAGCTGGTTAAGAGACAAGCATCCGAGAGAGAGGGAACTGAAGGCAGCCATTTCTCAGTGGCAAAAGTTAAGATCTCATCAATCAAAAAATTCTCTGTGCAATGATATTCAGATATTTCAAGAGAATCAATTTAAAGATAATGCAAGATGTGGTGTTTTCCCTAGTACCAAGGCTGCATTGCTTCTGGAAAAGAAATTTGGTCCTTGTCTAGAATCTGAATCTTCTGAAATTCCCAAGCGTCGTGGGAGGAAGCCAAAACTACAGTATGGTGAGCGAATGTATCGGTGTGAATGCTTGGAGCCTGTGTGGCCATCCCGAAGTCATTGTCTCTCTTGTCATTATACATTTCTTTCTCTTTCGGAGCTTCAGACACATAATAAGGGAAAATGTGCATTGAACAGAGCTTCATTTCAGGAGGAAGCTACAGAAAATAATGATGGAGCTCCAAAGGTGAAGAGGCGAAAACGTGAAAGTGGTTACTCACAGGCAGATCGTGCCTCTGATGTGATCGAGACTGCGTCACAGACTCCTCCAAAGAAAAGTGGCAAGTCACATGTCTCTTCAAAGTCTGCTACATTTAAAAAGAAAAATTCCACAATCAATCCGTATGATTTGACAGAGATATGTAAGAAATTTATAGTTCCATGTTCAAATAAAGATTTAGTGCGTGAGATAGGCTTGATTGCCTCTAATGGTATTGCAAGCTTTGTCCCTGCACCATACTATTCACCTTCACTTGATCCAAGTCTCATGATCTGCCTTTCCAAACAGGATGGAGGTGATTTAGACCCCTCAGCACCCAACCATTCAACTCTTGATGTTCTATCTAGTAAAGAGAACACTAGCATCCATTCTTCTTTGGGTACTTTGCATACAGTGGTCACCTCATGCCTTCCCTCTTCATGTTTGGCTGTCTTTGGTGAAAACATGAAAGATAAAATGCATCAAATGGATACAAATCTAGAGCCTAGCTCCAAGATGGAAAATGAGAGAAACTCAGCCATCTTATTGAGGAATGCATCAGCCAACTTTCGCATGTTTGCAAAGCGCATTGTTCCTGAAGCTTCCATGAAGCCATTATCAGGAAGGATGCAGCCAATTTTAAGAAGACTTAAGATCAATTTGCTAGATATGGATGCTGCTTTATCTGAAGGAATCCTAGAGCTGTCAAAGGCTTGTTTGTCAAATAGACGTGCTTGGCGTGCATTTGTGAAGTCTGCAAAATCAATATTTGAGGTTAGGTTTCTGAAATTTTATGTTGTTTGTTTTGTATATTGTTTTATGTTACTTTCTCTTTCGTAATTACTGAATTTTAATTTTCAATTCCTATGGTGGAATGCTTGTTATATGGTTTTAAGTGCCAGTTTGACTGCTTCATTTCGTAAATTTAATTCTTAGTACATTAGATCACTCAAGATGGTTTTGTTATGTGTAACTATGCTGCAAGCGTTGCTTTGGAAGATGAGCAAATAAAGGAGTGATATGAGAACCTTCATTGCAACTAATATGTAGATCATAGATGAAATAATCTCTGATTGATTGAATTAATCCTAGTGCAATCAAAAAAACAATTATTTTGAAATAATCCCATAATTTCATTTAACACTACAAGCACACCGGGATTGACCGATTTCTCCCGGTCGTTACTGTTATTTCCTGATTATTGCAGATTAAATATTTTTGGGACCCTTGCCTAATAATTGCTGATTTCAATTATTTCATTTATGATTGTTAAATTTCTAATACCAGCCAGATTTATTTTCTCACGACAATTTAATTTATCCCTCAGTTTATTATTTATTTACCCAAAGAACAACTGAATCACCAGAAAATAAAATGACAGGTATCTTTATCTTCTAGAATTAAAACCATGCATCGGAAATAAACCAGAGAGACCAATCACACTTGGCAAACATTAATTAACCCACAAACAATTCTCTATCATTTCATTATCTGGAAATCTTGGTTTTTTGACCCACAGAGATACAAGGAAAAATACAATTTGGAACCTACAACTCGGATCCCTCAGAATGAATTTGGCCCAGGTAAATTGGCCTCAAGGAAATCTCCCTCCATTTGAAATCGCTCTGAAGAAATCGGCCTCCAGCAATCAGATCTGCACCCTCTAGCGATTCGATTTGTGCCCCGCCATTAATACACAATGGAAATACCCCAGCACGCCAGCAACGCGACCTGCTCCAGACAAACACTATTTCCTTCCTCCAACTCGGCTTTGCAATCTCCTCCAATTTGGCCCTCCTGGATTTGCTCAAACCCACTTGCACTTCTTCCTTCTCTGTGCACTGGTCACTGAGCCGCTCACTGTAGAGAGAATTTCTCTCTCTTGATGACTCTCACACATTTGTGCTCTTCGTTGTGTCTTCACCTCCATCATTAACCTACATTTATAATGTTCATTGAGTCCAAATATCTAACACTAATCTTCCTTCTAGAAACATCTTGGAGTTTCTGTCTAGAAACATCTTGAAGATTCCTTCTAGAAACATCTTCAAGCTCAACGATTGAGATTATTTCCAATCAACTGAGCCACTCACATTGTAGAGAGAATTTCTCTTTTTCGTGATGACTCGATCACACACTTTTGCTCTTTGTTGTGTTTTCACTTCCATCATTAGCCTCCATTTATAATCTTCATTGAGTCCATATCTCTAATACTAATCTCCCCTCTAGAACATCTTGGAACTGCTGTCCAGAAACATCTTGAAGATTCCTTCTAGAAACATCTTCAAGCTCAACGATTGAGATTATTTCCAATTCACTTAAATAATTAAATTATTTATCCTTAGAAAATAACCCAGTGGTTCACAATAATTAATTGACTTTAATTATTGTACTTAGGAAAGAAGACATAAATTACTACAAGAGGCAAACAATATCTTTCACATGCTAAGACACCAAGCAATTGTAGAAGACCTTCCGATGCTACTCACATCAACAATGATGTGAATGAATTGCTTTATTTTGATATAATATTTCAATTCCCTTGCTAGATCATAATATCATAATGAAGGCTAGTATCAAATTGTTTGGAGCATAAGATAAGATAATTTATTGATGTTAAATTGACTAAATATCAACGAATATTGGCAAGGTTTAAAAATTTATTCATTTAAAAAAAATATAAAGCAATATCAACATCAAATAATTGAAGTCACATAAACATGAAAATATGACATATATATAAGATAATATGTCAAATGATGCTTTACACATAAATTCTCTATTCCTGTGGAGGTAAGACATAATAGACAATAAATAGCGTATCACGTGATTTTTTTCCCCAGGTAAATTGTTATGAACTTAAATATATATGTATATATATTTTAAATAATAATAACTTATTATTAATGAAGGAGCACATATGAAAGGACATGACCCCACAAATAGAAATGGCTCTCATGAAAGTGCATGTTCCACTTAGTATATAAACAAGGATCCTCATTGTATTCAAACCATATCATTAATTCACACAATATACAAATGTTATTTACTCCTATATGGACTTCTCTACTATGTTCTAGTGTTTTCAGAAACGACCGAGCCAAACTGAGACAAGGCTTGGCGGGGTTGGCAATGGTTGGCCAGTTTGTTACCGCGTCGGTCGAGCCGGTCATCGACTCGGATGACTCTGTAACCCTTGTGCATTAGCAATTTTAAAGGATTGAAGCCTTGAATCTTTTAGTCCTCTTGGTTTTTTGAAAAAGATCCTGAAGCACATTTGTCAAAAGTTGTTTGGCCTCTTACATATCAACGGTTGGGTTGTTGTTTATTGTATATTTGTAGTCCTAAAGTAATCTATCTCTGTGAGAAAGTTTTGAAAATTACAAGGCCAAAGCATGGTTATCCTAATGGCATGAATTAGAAAACTGAAACAATTCATTGAGCCATACAATGTTTTCATAAAGGCAAACATTTTGGCAATGGACTAATAGATACATATTTACCTTTGATTGTTTTGGAGCTTGACCAAAATTAAATCAAGGGTTTTCAGACTTCATTAGGGGTAGATTTCTTGAAATCATCTCCAACAGTCGGACATATGGATCAACGGATGCAGTTCTCCCTAGTTGAGAGGCAGCTTTAAAATTGGAAACTAGGGCCAAACTCCATGTGGGTCATCTTATTTATGGCAGCTGATATTTTTCTTGGATCCCTCTCATCGAGAGGTGTAGGATTGATCTAAAGGTCATCCGATTTCGATAAATATTCATGGAGTTAAGAATTTATTTATGTTATAAGACAATTCGTCAAGGTTGGTCAACAACCAAATAAACCCCACATGTGCTCAACGTTTTAGTATAAATAGAGGTGGTCTTCAAGTCATTTCAACACACCTGGGATCTCTTCCTCTCTCTACTTGTCTTTGGGTTTTAGTAGGAGGAGAGATCCTAACTAATAACGTTGCCTTGATCCATAGGGCAGAACGCCGGAAAAGTTGGAACTGCCAGAAAAGCCGGAAATGCCGGAAAAGCCCGAATTGCTGGAAAAGCCGGAAAAGTCAGATTTGCTGGAAAAGTCCGAAATGCTGGAAATGGCGGAAATGTTGGAACTACTGGAAAAGTCCGAAACACCGGAACTGTCGGAAAAGATGGAAAAGACGGAACTGCTGGAAAATCTAGAAAAGACGGGAAATTCGGCAAAGTCGGGTCTGCCGGAAAAGCTAGAACTGCCGGAAAAGTTGGAACTGCCGGAAAAGCCGGGACTGTCGAGACTGCGAGAACTACTGGGAACAGCCGGAACTGCCAGAACTGTTGGGAACTGCCAAAACTGTCGGGAACTGCCGAAACAGTTGGAGCATTTGTCTCCAAAGGAGAGTAGCATGCAAGGGATAGCTAACTAACATTTGGACAATTGTATGGTACTTAGCAGCAAATACACCAAGCATGCAATGTTACAGCTAGCATGCAAGGGACAACTAGCATGCAACAACAAGCATGCTAAGGACAACATGCAAGCAAGGGACGACAGGCAAGCAAGGTGCATCCAACACATAGGTTAGGATGGCAACATGGTGTAGCAATGGCACATAATGCAGTACAATGATGGGTACAATCATGATAAATGAAGCGTGATGAGATGCAACATAGTGATGATGGGTGCAACATGGTGTAGCGCGGTGAGGTGCAGCATGATTACGAAATGTAGCGCAACGATAGGTGAAGCAATGACCTTGGAGAATTTGTTGAAGTAGCATGTCTTCAACTGATCTCATGTATCATCTTCTTAGAGATGATCTATGCTCTTATCTAGATAAGTCAAAGTTTTGACTTCTGTTGTAAATGTACTATCTCTCTCTCTCTCTGCTGAACTATTGAAGAACATATAAGAAGAATTGATCAAGGGTTTTCCCACATTGGGGTTTTTCCCTGGCTAGCGCCACATCTTGTGTCCTCTTGTCTTGGCTTGTCTTCTGCGATTTATGTTTATGTTCTATCTACAGTTTACTTTAATGTTGATGTGATTGCTAATCTGGAAAAGATATGGAGCTAACTGTGAAAATTGAAATAAATTGCTCTAGGCATAAAACATACCTAAAATTAACAATGGCATATTTATAGCCCTAAAGTAATCTATCTCTGTGAGAAAGTTTTGAAAATTACAATGCTGAAGTATGGTTATCCTAGTGGCATGAATTAGAAAACTGAAACAATGCATTGAGCCATACAATATTTTCAAAAAGGCAAACGTTCTGGCAATGGACTAATAGATACGTATTTACCTCTAATTGTTCTGGAGCTCAACCAAAATTAAATCAAGGGTTTTGAGACTTCATTAGGGGCAGATTTCTTGAAATCATCTCCAACAGCCTAGGTAGAAGCATGAGACAGACTATCCTGTACGGTGTAGCAAAGGCACAAATTTGAAGAAATCCGTTAACCAGTTCATTGGCTTATCATTTAGGAAGCTATGATTGGTTGCAGAGAATTGCTATTATTGTTGTTGTAGTCTAGTGATTGTCCTTGGCTGAGGCAGAAAAGAATCCTAGCATTGGTGACTAAGTATGAACTTTGTATTGGATAATGCACTGGGTGCCTTTTTGATATAATGGATATATTCATGAGCCTACTTTGATCATATGTTGTCTTCTCTCTATATTCTAAAGCTTTGTGTTTGGAAACATGAATGAAAATCTTTAAAATTATGTTTTTTTTATAAAAAATAAATATTTAATGTATTTTTTACAATGACTGAGTCATTGAAATCAAACTAACCGAGTCGATACCGAGTCGGATTCGGAGTCGGAGCCGACCCTCGACTGTTTCTAAACCGGAGTCGGAGTTTTAAAACATTGCTATGTTCCAAGTATTTTGGATTAATTAACTTGTGAACGAACTGTGTTCATCATATTTGGTATTCGAGCCAATTTGATCCGGCCATTGGCCACAACTTTCTTTTCTTTAAAAGAGGATTTTAGCAAAACACTCAAAAAATTTGGAGATTCATCAAGTCCGACGTTCATGACCCAAAAAAAAAAAGAGGCCTTTGGCCATTGATATATATATTATATATATATATATATCTATATATTTAAAGTTATTGAAATGAAAGGATACAAAAAATTAAAACAAAAAAGAAATAATAATAACTATATTATTATTAGTATGTATATGTAGAAAAATATATAATATATATTATATATATATAATATTATATATATATATATATATATATATTAAAGAAAACATAAAGACAAAAAACTTGGCTGTCGTGGCCTAAGCAGCCATAATTGCTGTCAAATGGATTGCTACCCTTAGTTGCTGCCGTATGGATTGCTTTCGTTCTTCCATACAATCATATGACCCTAAGTTCATCTCGAAAAAGTAAAATGGAGACTAGTAACTGCTTTTGCGCTATTTGAAGTCAAAGGAACACTTGCAAAAAACAATTTTACTATTTCTATTGCCCCTACTTAAGATAATCATTACATTAGTACCAAATGTGCTAACCAATTAGTGATTCCTTAATCGAGTATAATTGAAATGATATACAGGGATGAAAAACAATATGACATAAGAAATCTACCACTGAGTATTGGAGACTATACTTTTGTCTTACAATTCATAGTTAAATTGTTATTTTGTTATGATAGAGACATAGTTCTAGGATCATATTGGATGGAAACACTAGGGTGTTTCGTACTAAATATGAAGTTCTTAATGTTTTCTTATGAGAAGAATGAAATAACATTACATGATACAACATCAAAGCCAGATTCAGTGACACTAGAAAAGTTTAACGATATTTCAAAAATAATCCGCCAATAATAAATTGGTGCAAAATAAGAAAAAAGAAGTTGACAAATGCTAACAAAAATGAAGAGATTTCTTGCTTGAAAGATCATGGTGACAAATTGCTTACACAAATTAGGAAGCTTAAGAAGGACAAGAATGTTGAGAAATCTAGGGCATTGAGATTAGATGATTTCTCTCGTAATGATGACTGCTTGTGAGGACTTTTTAATTTTTCTTAATTAGATTTTTCTTGTGCTTGATTATTCTTCATCAAACAACCACCAAACCATAAAGAACAATGAGACAAAGGACACAAGATGTAGGTGATCAACCATGGTCAAAACCTCTCCAAGCTTGAGAGGAAAACCCAACGAATTTTGCTTCTTATAGAATCTTCAATTGATGAATTCCAAGACCTAGACCCTTGACCAAGAACCCTTCCAACACCAAGTCAATGCTCCTTTGAGTAGCTCCTCTTTCTAGCAACTTTGACCTATCTTGCAACTGCACCTTCGACTTGCTCAGAGACTACAACTTCGACTTGCCTAGAAACTGCAACTTCGACTTACCCAGAAACTGCAACTAAAAATTGCAACCAAAAACTGCAACAACAACTTTGATTTTGCCTAGAAATTGCAACTTCTCTTCTTTGCTTAGGTAGATTCTCTTTCTTATAGAATTCGGCTTCCAAAACAACTCTTCTTGGTGGCCTAACTTCACTTCCACAACTTGGCTTCACTGCAACAAAATGTGCCCTAATTCCTTCCCACGTGCCCTAATTCCAAAATGTGCCCTAATTCCTTCTTCGTCCTTTGATCTCTTTTTCGCACTTCTTTTCGTCTCTATGATCGAACTTGTGTAAGTGAGAGTGTCTCTTTGTTATGAATAAATATATAGGAAATAATGTAAAATAATGTAAATGATAATAATCATAAATAATGATTAGTTAATTAGTAATAAGGTTGAAGAGTCATGCGTAAATGAGATATGTCTTTCCATGAAGAGACACTTGCTTGGTATATAAGCAAGCCTCTCTCTCATTGTATCAACATTCTTATTCATATATTTATTATATAATATTTGTATCCTCATGGATATCTTTATGTTACAAGTCTTCTAGAGTAATTACTCTGAAGGTTCTCCATTTTGCCGTCAGGCTTTTGGCTATTTAAAAAAGAAGAAAAAACAAAAGTTTATATATATATATAGATTATACAAAAAGATAATATATATATATTATATTATATTATATATAGATATACAAAAAGATAATAAATATAATAAAATAATAATAAAATTAAAAAAGTATTTAAAAAATAAAAAAATACAAAAATAGCACACATTACCTACGTTGTATGAAGAACACCAACGGGCCCGATAATCTTGACAACAACTGACCTAACCAATTGGCCACCATGAACACCAATTGCCCTCCCCTGATCACCCTGCAAACAACCATCCATCCACCATTTGTTTCTAGTACTTATCTGTAGTCGCTGCCATATGCTCGTTGAGCCCGCATGCTATGCCAACCATTCGGCAAATCCTTTGAAATTCCGTCTGTCCCTGTTTTGTTGTTTCCAGTTCCCCCATCTGTGTCCGACCATAAATGCACATCTGTTATCCGTCCACACTGCCATCGAAGAACCCCGCCCAATGTTGTTTTGTTTCCGTGCGCTGCTCCTTGTCCAACGCTCATCCACTATTGCGTCCACGTAAATCTTCCTCCACTCCGTGCTGCTTCGATCCCCTGCTACTGTCATCCTACCTCCACATCTATCCCATCTGCTCGGTCACCTCCCACCAATCCGCTGTCTTGTTGACTATCGAAAAAAGCGTGTTAAATCGTGAAACGCCCAAGACTTGTGCCATTTGGAAATAACCTGTAGCCTTTTGTAAACATTGTGTTAAATTTGACAGAATACATTGTTATATAAAGTTTTATGTTACAAATATATACTATATTATATAAATTTAATGTAGTTATATATATTAATATACTGTTAAAAAAACAAGTGAAAAAAAGATGTCGTCCACAAAGAATAGTGGTTTTTTTGCAATATGTCCTTTTTGTTCAGAAGGATATCCTAATTGTCAAGAGTCATTCAGAAATCAAAACATTGTTTGCAAAAGATGTTACAAACCTTTTACCTTAGTCGAATCTCTAAATGATGCACAAAAACAATCAATCACAAGAGATATAGAACAATCAATGACAATATTTAAGCTACAACTTGCAGATTTTAATGAGGAGAAAAAGAAAATGGAATCCAAATTGCAAGTTTAACATCCATCATCACTCCTACAAAATGATGTAATCCAGTGTACTGAGAAAGTGTAGCTAGAATATTAAGAGAATGACAAAATAGCCAAACTTCAACAAAACAAGAAGCGTTACAACACGAATATAAAAATCTTGTGGATATGCATTACAAAGAAATAATGGAAAAAGACGAAGGAATTTCTCGCCTTAAGGATCACGTCGAAAAATTACTTGCACAAGTGAAAAAGAATAAAGTCACAAAGAAAGAACTTAAGAAGCACTTATTAGAACAAGAATAGGAAACTTTACGTTTAAAAAACCTTAATAAAAAATTATTAGAACAAATAAGAGATTTGAAAGATGAAAAACTTAAAAGTCGAAACATTGAAAATAAGGTTGATGAATCAGAAACCAAAGAACTTTTACGTCTGAGAAACCATAACCAAAGTTTACTCACTCATATTAAGAAACTTAAGGATGATAAAAAAACATTAAAAGACAAGTTAGAACAATATACTCAAGAAGAAGTATCGAAATCTCCAGTCGTAACAGTCCAAGTTGAAGATAAGGGAACAAATACCGATCCGGTGAATATAACAACTCAAGGAAACAAGTCAGTTGAATTTACGACACACTTAGATGTTACAGTTCAGATGATTAACATCCCAAGTGAAGGTTTTGTAACCAACTTAACAACATTGTCCCCTGAAGTAGATCAAAAAATTTCGACACACTTAATAAGGGAATGTCAAACCAAAAAGGTTCCGTATCAACATTTGAATCATGAGAGTAGACAACTCAACCATGGTACATATCGAGACCATTCAGAACAGAAACGACAAATTGATGTTCCAGAGAAGAGTGATGTAACCTCAATCCAATCCTATGATGACAAGTTGTTACAAAATTCCAGTGATCAAAATATTACACAGAAGATTAATCTAGGATGGTCTGATCCTTTCTCAGTGCAACGATTTTGTTTGTCACTTAGAAGATCATATCAACATGTATCGACAAAGATGACAGTTTTGAGACAGAAAGACATTTGAAGCTGAAAAAGAAATCAAGCCTCTTTCATTAACAAGCTTCGAGGACAAAGCTTTTTGAAGAGGAAGGCAATGTTATGAATAAATATATAGGAAACAATATAAAATAGTATAAATGATAATAATGTAAAATAATGATTAGTTAATTAGTAATTAGGTTGAAGAGTCATACCTAAATGAGACATGAATCTCCATGAAGAGACACTTGCTTGGTATATAAGCAAGCCTCGCACTCTCATTGTATCATCATTCTTATTCATATATTTATTATCTAATATTTGTATCTTCATGGATATCTCTATATTCCAAGTCTTATGGAGTAATTAATCTGGAGAAGGAACTTTGTTTGCTTCATCCTTCCAAATGAGGCCGAGTGCCCTATATATAGGCTTCCTTGTGCCCACTATTAGGCCGACTTGACATGCTTTTAGGCCGACTTGATGCTTGCATGATTGAATTGGTCTTGGAGGGTCTCTTGTCTCTAATTGGACTCAAATAATTTCTTACAATATGTAACATGCCCAAATGGGTCATTCATACATTACAATGACTCAATGAATTTATAACAAACCTAGAAGCACTCAATGGGTGCTTGACTAATACAATAAATTCTCTTGAGCATGAAACCTATGCCTCAAGACTTGTAATAATATATATTTTTTTCTTTCATTGAATAAAATCATAACTACTCATGTCATTATGAAGACCAAACCTAGTTGCATATTTCAGCAAAGAAGTCATTGGAAAACAAAGTGCAACAACTTATCACCAGAAAAACATTAAAGTCTTCCGATGTACTAGTCCAAGTTGAGGAAAAGGGAACAAATAATATCAAGTTGATCCTGATATTATCATGATTCAAAAAGATCCCAATATAATTGAAGTGAAGACATACTCGGATGCAAAAGTTCAAATGATTGAAATTCCAAGTAAAGATCCAATGATCAACCAAGCAACATTAGTGTGTGAAATAAATCATTTACTTGAAGTAAAACAAACAATCACCATGTTGCTGCCTTAATCCACACCTGGAATTATTGTGGAGAAAATATCTAACTCCGCTTGGTGTGGCCTTGGGGGAAAGTCTCGAGTTGAGGCTATCATTCAATTCTCAAGTCCTCCATCTAAGCTAACTCCAAGCGAAGCCAAGGGGGGTGGGGTTAAAATTGGAAACTAGGGCCAAATTACACTTTGGGAAGGTCCTTTGAAGAAGATAATTGTGGTATTAAATTCCTCTTTTCGAGAGGACCGAAATCGACCTAAAGATCACTAAATTTGGATAAGTAAAAATATAATTATGAGAGCAAGCCCACTCATGTGTAATTTATCAAGGTCGACTTGGGGTTAATTTAATCAAGTGGAACCCCTCTCCATCTCCTATAAAAGAAGTGTTTTCCAACCTCATTATACACATCTTCAACACATATCTTTCACTTTGAAATTGCCACAAAAGGAAGAATGGCACCAACGAAGGAGGAAGTGCTAGCTTGTCACCATTACAGGACTATTTGTTGGGCTGAGATCTTAAGGCAGGAGGATGAGGTTGTTAGGGTCAGTCTGGGATAGTTTGAGCACTATTCAAGCAACATTTTTCTTCTTTTTTAGGCTGAGACTGTATAGTATGGTAGCCACAGGCTTGAGGGCTGTTAGGAGGAAGTTTGTGTGCTGTTTTGTGAAGGGTTTCTATTGTGAAGGTGGGCTGCAACATTGGGAGACTGTTTTAGGCAGGCCGCAAGCCCAAATGAGCTTGGACAAGGGTCAAAAGGGCAAGAGTCTACCCAGGGAAGACCGCAGTCTTTGTGTTAATCAGCATGTGGGTCTTGTGGCTAGCATAAGGGTTGAAACAAACCCAGATCAACCTCAGACTATGGACAAAATTACTAGAAGAGTAGCTGTAGTCTTGAAAGAATGTCTGGAGGTAAGTAGTGTTGGAAATACTAAGAGGGGGAATGAATCAATATTTCTTTTCAATTGTTATTTTTACTTATTAAGATCCTTATAATTACAGGACTATTTGTTGGGCTGAGATCTTAAGGCAGGAGGATGAGGTTGTTAGGGTCAGTCTGGGATAGTTTGAGCACTATTCAAGCAACATTTTTCTTCTTTTTTAGGCTGAGACCGTATAGAAAGGTAGCCACAGGCTTGAGGGCTGTTTGGAGGAAGTTTGTGTGCTGTTTTGTGAAGGGTTTCTATTGTGAAGGTGGGCTGCAACATTGGGAGACTGTTTTAGGCAGGCTGCAAGCCTAAATGAGCTTGGACAAGGGTCAAAAGGGCAAGAGTCTACCCAGGGAAGACCGCAGTCTTCAGCATGTGGGTCTTGTGGCTAGCATAAGGGTTGAAATAAACCCAGATCAACCTCAGACTATGGACAAAATTACTAGAAGAGTAGCTGTAGTCTTGAAAGAATGTCTGGAGGTAAGTAGTGTTGGAAATACTAAGAGGGGGAATGAATCAATATTTCTTTTCAATTGTTATTTTTACTTGTTAAGATCACTTATAATTAGAACACAAAATGAACAATGATAGAATAATAATTTTATTAATCAATGACGGGGACTCCAATCCTCTTTACAATGAATCAGGTACGATAATAGTTAGGGCTCCAACCCTAGATGAAGACACCAATCTCTAGTCCACCAAGCTCCGACCTATATTTTGCCAAGCACTGACTTGGACTTCATGAGGCCCCAACCCTATCTTCCCAAGGCTCCAACCTTGTCTCTTTGAGCCACCAACCTCTAGGGCTCCAACCCTATCTCTGGTACAGGTTTTGACCTGGTCTTCTTGAGGACTCCTACCCTCTAGGGCTCCAACCCACAACTTCAATTCGTCAAGATAAGTTTAACGATTCTTCACGGCTCCCAATAACTTCTGCAACAAGCCCTGACAATATCTTCCCCTTCAGCACTGCTGTCAAACAATCTCCAATGCACTTAGCTCATCAATGACAACTTCGTCCTCTCAAAAGGTGTCACCACAGCACTTCGTGGTACCCAACCAAAGATCTCCAAGGTCACCTCATGTCTGCTCAAGGAATGCTTCTAAATGTCTTTAATAATGCTTCCACAATGCTCCAAAAATGCCTTCAATAGTGCTTCCAAAACACCCTTCAATAGTGCTTAAAGGTGCTTCCAAGATTCACTTCAATAAGACTTTCTCCAATAGTGCTCCAGGTGGAGACAAGAATGCCTGCTCTATATTAGCTCAACAAGCAGGATTAGATCAAAGTTCTGGTCAAGAAAGTCTGCTTCAAAACATTTATGCACAAGGGTCAACAACTGCTCCAAAGTCTGCTCTTAAACAATGCCCAGTAATTCTTCAAAGAACTATATACAAAACTCTGTTTGTAGCTTCCAGAAGGTCCTCTAACAAGTCTGATCTGTAAGAGTGATAAGGTCTGCTTCTGCGTCTGCACTTTTATACTCCACACATCGAAAGGTCTGAGCAATGAACCTTCAACCAAGCTGCCAAGTTGACTGTTCCAACAAATCTGAGCACTGAAACTGATCCAAGACAATCTTCCCTCAGGTCACTATTCTGTAGGTCTGTCCAAGTTCACAAGCTTCTGATCCAAGCTCTTTGTCCAACTAGCATTGCCCACAGTCGTTATAATCTTACTGAGCCCTAAAACACAAGTTTGAGTTACCTGCATGACTGTTCCTTCAAGTCTGAGCTTTTACTGGTGTGTGATCTCAAGGTTTTTCACTGCAGGAGGCATTAAACAAATGTGACTGTTCTCTTTACTGGTGGCTGCCCTTCATAGCTACAAACCCTCCACAACACAGGCAGATCCGAGACTTGTAGACAAGGCTCCAAAAATCTGAGATGAGATGCTAAGTCCGAGCTCCAAAGGTCTGTTCACACGCAGATGTATCACTGTTTCAAGCCCCTCATGTGTCACGAGTCCAAGCCTAAAGAAGACTGAGCCTTTGAGCTGCCAAAAGGTGAAACAGGTCTGAGCTCACTGTCAAATCCTCAAATGACAGTTCTGTCCGCAGGTTGCTGCCACAGAGTCTGAGCTTAAGGTCTTTCCACAGTCAATAGTCTGGGCTTCTAATCTTCAATAAGGGCAGCAATGCGACCCTGTTTAAATGCTTCTTTTAGTCCTATCTTCACAAGTGACGACCGTCCACTGTAATGGAAACTGTCTACAGGTTTGAGACTTATTTACCTTTCACAAATGGCTGTCCAAGCCTTGTAAGAGTTCACTGTTCAAAGTTGAGTTTGATGTCACAAATCCGGCCTCCACAAGAGTTTGTCACAGTTTTTGCTGCAATGAAGACTGTCCTAGATCCAAGCTTGAGGCAAATAAAACAGGTCTGAGTTATGTATATTTAGCTTTGAGTAATAACCCAACACAAAAATTAGCCCAAACATTAAACTTTTATGTCCTCTCGGCCTCCTGTAATTTCCGTGCCTCCTAACTGTGTTCTTCACCGAAAATTGTTGATCAAATGAAATGTTTTAGATGTCTATATATACTGGTTTTGGAGTTATATGAATAGACACGTATATTGATGGGACATGCCAGCCTACACAAGTCAGCTTAGGTCGTCCAGGATAAAATATATTATTTTATCTTAAAAAAATCATTTTCTCCCAATCTAAGAAGAGTTAGAGGGTGAGTGATAGCACATTGGAAAGGGAAAAATGTCCTCTATACGCTGGTGCCATTTTCAACCTTAAATGAGGTCATTTCACCACCATTAAAATTATTTTTTTGAACTGTCATCATAATTTTATTCATGGCAGTCTTTAGGATATTTGTGTTTTGGCCAAAATTAGGGCTTCCTCTAGGATTAAGACATTTATAAGGATTAAGGCTTCCTTTGGGCATCATGAATCAAGCATTTAGGGCTAGGGCTTTAGGATTTTATTTTTTTTAGGCCTTCAAGTTTATGACATGCAAGAAGAGGGTTTCATGGAAAAGGCTTCTTCATTCATCATTAGATTAGGGAATTGTCATCATATAGATAGGGATATATAAGTAGGGATTTTGCATCATCTCATGCTTAGGGTTTTCTCCTATGGTTTGCATGAGGTTAGGGCAACAAGGGTTATTCATGTATTACAAGAATATTTTCCATCTCCAACAATGCCATATTGACATCAATGACAACTTTGACCAACAAGTAGAGCAGTTGCAGAAATCAACTAATAAACCCTAACTGGGATACTGTTGACTGTTGAAGAAATCTGAGCTCATAAGAGACTACCTTGCCAATGCCATAGGCATCGTTGACCATTGGGTGGGGCACACATTTGTTTTCTGTTGACAGAATGCTAGAATCACATTATTGTTTGAGCCATCTACTTATCTAAGGGCAGTAATATTGTACCCTCTCTCTCTGAACATTTGATATTGATAATAAGAAGAATAGAGGAAGGGTTTTCCCCATCTTGGGGTTTTTCCCTGGCTTGTCCTAATTTTGTGTTCGTTTGTCCTGGCTTGCCTTCTGCATATATGGTTTGTTTTTTATTCAGTTACTGTCAATATAGTAATGGCTAATGTCATTGCAATGAAAATGTAAATTGGGCCAACATGGATCATTGAAGTAATTGACCTTAGCAATGAACATGTTTACCAAAAATTAACAGGTGGACCCTATGAAAAACATCAAGGCTTAACTAATTAATGCTAAAAAGTTAAGTTCTAGGAGTTAATGAAATTAACCAAGTACTTTTACTCAAATGATCCAAGTGCAAAAGTTAAACTTGGAAAGCGAATTGCTTAAGAGGTATATGCCCATAAGATAAATACTTAGGAAAGATAAGCATGCACAATAATGAAAATACCTGAAAATGTAAAGACTTGAAATCAAGATGTTCAACAAATGATAAATGTATGTTTGAAAGAAATAAAAATTGTCTCAAGATAGATGAGCTTCAAGAAACCACAATTGCAAGATGAATGTAGTGAACTATTCTTGGTTAATTTTAGCTTAAGTTAGTTGGTTAGTTCTAAAATCTAAAGCAAGTTCCAAAATGAACTTCTTCCTTGGACCTTACCCTCGCCAGGGCCTCAATCCTAGAATAAGGAGGCAATAGGGGAGGAAGGAGGTAAGTTAATGAAAGATTGCTTGCAAATGAAGTAATGCTTGAAAAGTAGAAGCAAAGCAGCCTTGTTAGATGTCCAATAAAAATTAACTAAATTAATGAAATTGAAAGACAATTAAATAAGTTGCAAGAGTAAGTAAATCTACAAATTAACCAAGCTACATGAAAATGAAAATTGCATAAAAGAATTTGGATGCAAAATGGAATTAGCAAGTAAAGGAAACTAAGCTAACTAGATTGCATAAATAAATGGGAAAGTTAGATTTCACAACTAAAGAAATTGCATGTAAGGAAATAACAAGTAAAACTAAATTGCATGAAAATAAATTAAAAATGGAATTATATGCATTTAGTTTGTTGATCTATTCTACTTTAGTGAAGTTAATCAAGATAACCACTCAAGCATCACATGAACACCTTCCCCAAATGGGGAAGGGGGGATGCCTAGGGCAAGAATCCTCTATCTCCCAATAAAAAGTATTTTTTTATTAAGTTCCTCTTGTGGAACGAGGGATGAGGAGTGTGTTGGAAGATAGGCTTACAAGAAAGTCCCTCGAGGGAGAAAAATGCCTTCTCCAAGTGTTTGGAAGTTCAAAAAAGAATTTCAAAGTGAATGTTACAAATAATCACCTCTTGAAGAGGAACTGAAGACTTAAGAGAGAAAAATTACAATGAATCCCTTTTCAAGAAAAGAGAAGAACACTATTTGAAATTAGATGTGATCACATGAAGTTATAAAGGTCTTTGGATATCCCTAAAGGGAAAATTCTTCTACAAAGGTTAGAATACTCTTCTTGAAGAATTTTGAGTGAGGAAAGCCCCTTGAAAGGAGTTTCAATGAGGCAAGTTCAATGTTTGCTGTCCCAAAGGTGATTTTGTGAGTGGTTTGAGCCTCGAGCATTTAGCACAATCATCAACACCTTGAAATTCTAGGACTGTCCAAAAAATTAACGAATTAGAACAAGTTAGAGAGTGGTAAATCAGCTTTAAAAGCAACCCAAAACCTAAGCATGTATTAGATCCTAAGACCCAAATGAAAGAACAAAAATCCAACTCTATTTTGCTTAAGAGAAAACCAAGTAAACTTGGTTTCTTTTGAGAAAAGGGGCTGCTGTTATAACAATTGTCAAATTCAAAGCCTGAATGCGTAGATATTCAAATTTTGAGCATAGATCAAGTAACCAAAAGAATGTAGATTTAAGTGATGGAAGGAAAGAATGATATTGGGGCTTTTAGAAGGCTCTCCCTTTATCTTTTTGGAATCCTTGGAAAGTCCGTAGTTAGCTTGAGCTATGAGTTCCTTGGCTAGCTTGGAGATGGCTAGTTTAGTCAATAATGCCTCCAACTCCAAGACTCTTGGTAAGAGCACAACCTTGCAATACAATGATTAGTATCAAAGGGGGGTTACTCACATAATGGCAAGGTTGGACAAGATGTTCAACTGAGAACATACAAGTGCCAACCAAGCCTAGGATATGAGCGAAACCCAAGAAAAGCTACAAATACTTGTAGATTTTCTCCTAGACAACAATGCCCCTCTAGGCTAAGATAAAAATGATTGCAAGCAAGTTAAATAAAATCATTGGAATAAACACATGTTACCTCAAGTGCCAAGGAAAAACGCCATAACACAACACAAATAGACCTCCAAAGTCTTTCTTCTTATTGATAACAAATGAACAAAAAATTGAGCATAATAAACCCAAGCAGAGAGCTTCCAACCATCAGAAAAATGAACCCAAGAGGTTGATTTATACAAATTTAGGGAGAGAATCCCAATGAAAGTTGAATTACAAGTGCCAAAAAAGGTGAAGATCTCAATAAAATCAAATCCTCCAAGTGGCACCAAGACTGTTTGTAGCTACAACATATTCTCTATTGAAGTTTGTACCTATGGTCGGTCTTAATAATTTATATTTTAACCCTTGAAATATATATTGAGATTGTAAGACATGTTCATGCCAGATTCAAAAGATAAAATTTCGAAATTTGAATTTTGAATTTTTGCCTCCAAACCTTTCAAGTCGGCCCCAGAGAAGAGACAAATCCATCCTGTCAGGCAAAACACTATATAAAGAGCATTGAACCTCCTCCACAAGGCATCATTCGACCTCACACAAGACAAGTAATATTTTGGCATCTCATCAAAGAATAAGAAGGATGAATTAGGACGAAGAAGGATGAGTTCATCTTTAGCATTTATCTCTCTCACTCTTGACTTTGCACGCGTGAACTTCTAGGCAGTTTCTGGGCAATTGGTCGAACTTTTGGGGAATAGGGCTGAAATTTTGGGCAGCAAGGCTGAAATTCTAGGCAAATTGTTTTGGGCAGCAGGGCCAAGTTTCTAGGCATATTCTGGGTGGCCTAAATTTAGCTTTAGGCAGATCAGAGAGGGCTGAAGTTGAAGGGAAAAAGCTTAACTTGGCAAGAGGGTTGTTTGACCATAGCATTGTTGGTCAGTGTGACCTCATAGTTGACTAGCTGCATTAGGTGTATCTCTTGTTGAACAAAAGAATTTCTCTAAGGAAAAGGTTGTTGGGTTTTCCTACGGTAAATCTTGTGTTTCCGTTGTGCATTGTGATCTCTACTATCCTTGTGCATTAATGGTTGAATTTTTGAAGTGTAATTGCTTAATGATAAACTAGAATTGTTTTTTTCTGAAAAGAAAAAATCGTAACTATTAGTATTTCAGAAATTAGATCTACATCATTAGAAGTAACAATCAATATTTCAAAATTAGTGCTTGCATCAGAGCTTTGGTGAAGAATATGACATTGAGGTCACTTATGGAAAACCTTGGTAAAGGGAAGAGCATTGAAGAAAGCCTACATTGTTCACCTATGGGTTACAAGGATTGATCTCATCCTTGCAAAGAATGATCTTTTGCGTATTGTGAATGGTAAGGTTACTAAACCTGCAAATGATGTTTCAGATGATGAGGAGATAACAAAATATGAGAAGGATGGTATCACAACTAGAAGTATTATTGTAGACTCTATTAGAGATTACTTGATTCCTTATGTTGCAAATCTTGAATCTTTAAAGCATATGTACGATGCCGTAGTTGGATTATACACTATCAACAACATTGGTTAAGCAATGTGTTTGAAGAATGAGCTTCGTGATGTTAGAATGAAAATAAATGAAACTATAGCTTCATATTTCATGAGGATTTGTCAACTAAGAGATCAACTTCAAGCAATTGATGAAATCATTTTTGAAAGACTAGTGACTACACCACTTAATGGTTTACCTGACTCATGGGACTCATTTGCATCAGGTATATGTGCCAGAGAAGAAGCTCCAAAATTTGAAGAATTATGGATTGCATGTACTGAAGAAAAATCTATGGTCATATCAAAAGGAAAGATTTAGAGATCCGAAGAAGGTGAATCTCAAGCCTATGCAACACATTTCAAGAAGGTTGGGGGAAGAAAGAAGTTTGGATTCTAAAGAAGAAATGAAGGATGAAGACCTAAAGGAAGAAGATCTGCTCCTCAAGAAAAGAGAGATATGCCAAAATTACAATGCTATCATTGTCACAAAGTTAGTCACTATAGACACAATTGTCTTGAAAAGTTGAATGATTGAAAGAGAAAGGGAAAACTACATTCTACTTGTTAGGTTTGAGCTGGGTTCATAACACTACCACAATAGACATTGATGAATATCCAAAGAAACCCAAGAATGAAGATTTAGGTGACAATTTTCTTTTATTTCTCCACTCTTACAAGTTTTGTTGCAGATAGCGATGATTTGTGGTTGGTAGATAGTGGTGCTTCAAGACATATGATGGGATATTGTGATAACCTCACAAGTTTAATGGAAAGAATATTATCTCGAAAGGTAGAGCTTGGAGACAACAACAATTATGCAATAAAAGGCATTGGGAGAACTTCCATTGAGCTGGAATCAAGTGAGAATGTTCATCTTAGCAACATACTATATGTACCAGGTTTGAAAAAGAATTTGGTTTCTATTTCATGTTTTCAAGATAAAGGAGATAGAGTAGCATTTTTCGATGGAAAAGTACTTGTGTGACCAAAAGGCTCAAGTATAGATTCTTCTAAAGTAATTGGAGTTCATGAAGGAAGGTTGTATAGACTCTTGAAACAACCTGCTCAAGCATTAGTACATAATGACATTAATCCATGTGAGCTTTGGCATGTAAGATATGATCACCTTCCCTGTAGAGCTTTTCTAGCTTTAAACCAAATGGTTTCAGGTATTCTAGATTTGTAGGTAGAGCATGAAGAAGTATGTAAAGGATGTGTGCTTGGAAGAATGCCAAGAAGCCCTTTCCAAGTAGCGAAAGTAGGTCCAAGAGAATTTTGTATCTAGTTCATTCTAATGTATGTGGTCCAATGCTAGTGAAATCTCTTGGAGGCTCTCTATACTATGTAACCATCATTGATGACTTCTCTTGCAAGACATGTATTTTCTTCATGCAAACAAAGGATTAAGTCTTCGACAAGTTTTAAGAATTTAAGGTTGAAGTGAAAAACCTGAAAGAAAAGAAAATCAAGATTATGAGATCAGATAATGGAGGAGAATACACTCCCAAAGAGCTCGTTGCCTTTATCATGGGAGTCTTGATTTCCAAAATTTGATGAGCACTTCTATTTTGAATATAAAGTGTTGTGTAGCATAAAAACTATGTTGAAGCACAAAAAACTGATAGCTTGAATACTAAATGTAAAAATACACAGAGGTATTTATAAATAATAATTTATTAATATGTATAAAATGTATAAGATGATATGGATGTTTACAATGAGGCCCTGCTTTTATACCTCAACATGTGACCTTTCGTGAATGGGCATGTTTTTTAGACATGCCTTTTCACTTAACTTAATGACTATTTAACCTAACAAATATTTGATTATTTAATATTTATATTTATTTTTTACTTAACTTAATGACTATTTAATCTAACTAATATTGAATTATGAATATTTATATTTATTTTATTTTATTTAATTGTTATGAATTATATTCATAACATAGCCTTCTTCAGAAGCTTGTCCTCAAAGCTATATTGTTGGCAATTGGTCTTTGTGGTGGTTGTCATCTTGATATGGAGGCGGGAAGGCTCTGGTGGCTTGTGTTATAATTGCTGATAACTCTATTTTTGAGTTTAGATTGTCTCTTTTGTTCCTTTTCTCTCTTATATATATATATATTTATTTTTAAAATATATATATATATATATATTTAAATTATATATATTATTATATAATTTTTTAATATATTATTTTCTTTAATTAATTAATTTATATGAATTAATTTAATAGATTTTACTTAAGTTGTATTTAATTATATGCTTAATCGGATGGCTTAAGGTTATATGCACAAACGAAAAGAAACCAACCGTTGGAGCATGTCATTTGACACCTGGTTTTTAAGGATGTTGCGTGCGATCTTTTTGTCGGTGCAGGAGCGAATAACTGTTTTGGCCACACAAAGAGCCGCCCTTCTCCATTTGTCATATCCAACGGAGTTCCACGACCCATTAGGTGGGTTTTGCGCACGACATGAGTTGTGATCCATGGATGCTCGAGGACTTGGTGTGCGTTGAGTCGCTTGGTGACATCTTTGGAGAGCATACATTGTGTCAAGTCTTTAGCAGAGTCAGATATTGAGCGCCACCGATCACTTCAGAAACGAAGTTGCCCACGGATGATAGCCTCAAATCTTTCCAAAGTTGTCTTTCTTGATAAGGAACCTGTCCACTCGGCATTAAGTACAAGATCACCCCTGCACTCCACACATCCACTTTCTCGCTGTAATGTTTCTCTACTAACACCTCCAGTGCCAAGTAATACGGAGTACCCACAAATCCTTGCATTAGTCCTTCCCTTGGAGGGAAAGAACAAGAGTCTCCAAAGTGTGAAAGCTTGATTTCAGCGAGGGAATTTGAATTATTGGCAAAGAGAATGTTTTCGGGTTTTATATCTCGGTGTGCAATTCCCATGGAATGGCAGTAACTGATGGCCTACATAAGCTTCTGCAGGATGGTGGCTACCTCTTCTTCGAAGAAGGGTACTGTATCTTTCTTGCTATCGATTATGTCGACCAGATCTCCACCAGAGCACATCTCCATTACTAGATGGACATATTCTTTGTCCTCATTAGTTGCATGCAGAGAAACTACAGCTGGGTGACCTGAAACACGCTGCATCATCCTAATTTCATTGTTGCAGCATTCTTTGTTGACAGAATTGTCGTGCAGGATATCTGATTTTCTGATGGTCTTGCAGTCACTCGACACCCCTTGGATTCACCTGTTCGGCAGAGTGCTCCACTACTTGAACTAGTATACCCACTGCTCAACTGATACACTTGTGTTCACAAAGCACATAACCGATTTCCCTAGCCAAACTGTGGCATAGACTTCCGTCAGAGACTTTCCTGCACCATAGGGTAGCACGATCACGCCCGACCTCACTTTTCCTTTTACGAACATCTTGTCCACGCTTCGTTTTGGATAAGGCTGAAGCATCGCCTTGGGGTTGAGCTTTATGTCCAGAGTGGGGCAAGTAATATCATTCTTGTAGTCGTATTCTTCAACAAGAGGATAACTGATTTCTCTGCACTTTTACCTCACTTGCACAAATTTAGTCGAATCCCTCTGAAGACTCTTAGCACTCATTTGAGCTTCTATGCCACTTTTGGCATCACGCTGTCTGAGAATGGTGGAAACATTGCATGTTGTGTCGCCCTCCAGAATCACATTGCCTTCCTTCAAGTACAGTTTCAGTTTCCCCATGTTTATGGTGTTTCTCCGAATTGATCTAATAACATCCTCGGGAAGTTCGCTTTTGCGTTGCAGATTGAGGACCTTCATGATTCATCTTGAATCCAACCCTGCGGAAGCCGCGCCATACAAAGACGCGCTCGTGATTCCATATTCGTGAAATTGTTGCAGCCTGCTCTCCAGTGCTGCAATCGCTATGCAAAATTCATAGGCCGACTTGTAGAATTCAGAGGAGGTTTCAATAAAAATTGTTCCCTCAGAGCACACCCACAAAGACCGTTTATCGTTGTGAGGCTTGAGATCTGTGGACACATCTTTGAGGTTTTTTGACAAGTTTAAATCCAATCCGTCATGTATTATATCTTCTTTTATAGATTCTACATGTTTAAGTGTTGTATTTTCAATGACTTCATCTTATTTGACATAAATATCAGCTTCATTGGAATCATTATCATCATTCTAGTCAACATCTTCTTCTTTTTCTTCTTCCTCATTTTTCTCTTCTTTAACTTCTGCAATTGATTTTTCTAATTGCTGAAATGCTTTTTTAATACTAAACTGTTCAACGTAATTAGGATGTGAACGTAATGGCACATTGTGTGGTGAACTACGTTCGAAGGCCTGCATGATTATATTGTGTGCCATGGCTATGATACCATTGTAGCATTAAAACTATGTTGAAGCACAAAAATTGATAGCTTGAAGACTTAAATGTAAAAATACACAGAGGTATTTATAAATAATAATTTATTAATATGTATAAAATGTGTAAGATGATATGAATGTTTACAATGAGGCCCTGCTTTTATACCTCAACAGGTGACCTTTCGTGAATGGTCATGTCTTTTAGACATGCCTTTTCACTTAATTTAAAAGACATGCCTTTTCACTTAACTTAATGACTATTTAACCTAACTAATATTTGATTATTTAATATTTATATTTATTTATTTTATTTAATTGTTATGAATTATATTCATAACATGTTGCCATAGATGCTTTACTCCATAGAAACATAGGCAAGTCTTGATCATGCATCATTGGCTTAATGGAGAGCTAGAATTAAGGGGGACTTAAGCAAGCACCGAGAGTACCACGCTCTCGTGGACTAGTTGCCTTTTGTAAAGAAGCTAGAATTAAGGGGGACTTAAACAAGCACCAAGAGCGTGGTACTCACGAATTGACACTTAACAAGTCTTGGTTTCTCTAAAACTGATGCTGATTCAAACCTATATATCAAGGTTGAAAAGAATGAACCTATGATTTTACAGTTGTATGTTGATGACTTATTTCTTACAGGTGTAGAGCATCTCATTATTTTGTGTCAGAAGGAGTTGGGCTTTGAATTCGATATGAAGGATCTTGGGTTGATGCATTATTATTTGGGACTAGAGATATGGCATAAACCTGGTGAAATCTTCCTTGGTCAAGGAAAATATTAAAGATCCTTCAGAAGTTTGGAATGATGGACTGTAAATCTATGGCAACTGCCATGGTGACGAATTTGAGGAAGTTGAGACATTGAGTCATATTTTGTGGATCCATTCATGTACCGGACGCTGATTGGCTCACTGATGTATTTGGTTAATACTAGGCCAAACATTTGCTTTGTAGTGAATATTCTAAGGCAGTTCCAGGTGGAACCAAGACGTGATCATTGGATTGGAGCAAAACATATTTTGAGATATTTGCATGGTACATTCAACCATGGTTTGAGATATGCCTCAAATGGCGATATACTGCTGCAAGGATATATAGACGCAGATTGGGCAGGGAGTGTTGAAGACGAAAAGAGTACATCCGAAGGTTTTATTTTCATGGTACATTTAACTATGGCTTGAGATATGCTTCAAATGGCGATATACTGTTGCAAGGATATATAGATGTAGATTGGGTAGGGAGTGTTGAAGACGAAAGAGTACATCTGAAGGTTCCTTCAACCTAGGCTCCATTATGATTTCATGGATGAGCAGGAAGTAGACATTTGTTGCACTCAACACTGCCGAGGCAGAGTATATTGTAGCCAATTTAGCGAGTTGTGAAGCAATGTGGCTTTGGAAGTTACTCACGGGACTATTTGATTAGGTGCTTGAACCAATCGTAATATATTGTGACGATCAAAGCTTTGTGAAGCTGACAGGTTGAAGCACATCGAGATCAATTACGACTTCATCCATGACATGGTGCAGAAGGGAGCAGTGAAGCTCCAATATGTCTCTACTGATGAGTAGGCAACTAATATTCCTACAACTTCTCTGTCCAGAGCAAAGTTTATATACTTTAGGGACAAGCTTGGACTTGTTGAGAATGCTGATGAGGTAACATCATGGACTAACATTCACCCTGTGTCAAGTATATTCACTCGAATTTGGGAGAATGGTTCGACAGAGGACAATCATTCTTCCTGTCTTTAGTATGTTGACCCAAATGAGGAAGAATGGTCTTGGAGCATTAGTTTCATTTAGCATGAGGCCCCAAATTACTCAGTTAGAGTGTGGCCTTTGGAGACTCACCATGTGTCAAAGACATTGACCTGAATGATGGTGAACCAAGACTAGTCTGGATACCATGTGTTAGGTACCAACCTGAATTATGGTGATTAGTTGATGCTAAATGATGTACCATGTGTTTGAAGTATTGACTCAAATTATGGGGAGGATATACCATAGGTCTGAAGTACCGATCCGAATTATGGTAACTTGTTGATTATCACGATTATCATCATGCTGCCCATGTCCATGATCTTATCCATCATAATGCTCCTCAAACTAATGTGCATCATCATCATGCTACTGCCCTTGATAATGTATCATTGTATTGCCCGTGCACATGATCTCATAGTGTTGCCCATCATGCTGGTGCCTCTGCCTTCTCGTTGCTTCACGTGCTGCAACAATTTGCTTCTATTGATATCAACCTTAGCTGCTTGCTATGGCTTGCAGCCTAGCAAAGCAGCTAGGCTATAGTTCCATGCAATCCCATTATACACAACGTATTGGTATTCTTTAGCTATAGGTTCCCTTTCATTGCTGCGTGTCTTTATGACCTGTGCATAAGAGTCTCCATGAACTGCGTATGAGTGACTGGAGTCTCTATACCCTGATCTACTCTACATGGTAGCCTGATCTACAGTGTTAGATCCGCATACATCACAGCGACTATCCTTGATGATTGCAACTGTTCCTTTTATTGACCAGCGTAGATATGTTTCTCATGCCCAACATATATATGTAAGTGTCTCCAGTCGTAGAGCGTTGACTGTCTTATGAATGCTATGCATGTATATTCTTATTATATATACACACATTTTGTAATACCATGACAACGTTTACCTCTTCATCACTGTGACTATAACCATTACTATGTTTACATCTCTGCGGCTATAACCATGACTACGTTTACATCACTGCGGCTATAACCATGACTGCGTTGAAGAAGGCTCTACTAACAACGTAGATTAGGGCCTGCGTGCTTGTGTCTGTACGTGGATCATCTTCATTGCTTGCCTGGACATGCCTTCATTTGTTACGTGGATGTCTATGTTGATCTAGGTCTTCAATACAACGTAATTTAGTAGGGCTTCTTTCAAATGCGGCTTCACCATATTACTATGGCTACCCTTCATGTTACTGTGGCCACCTTTTGTGATTTGTATGGACAACGTATTAGTATATTAGGTCAGCGTAATCCATAGTGTATCTCCTTAAAAAAAAACCCAAGACGTGGAGAAGAGATCACTTGAAGTGAGTTGCCAAATGACTTGAAATCCTCTTCTATTTATACTTATGTGTAGATGGTGAATAGACACGACGTTTGGGCTTCTTGAGCCTACGTAAGAGCTGGTCGGCTTGATAATAATTAAGTAATCAAAATAAATTCATATCTCCATAAATACGTATTGGAATTGGATGATCTTTAGATCAATCCTACACCTCTCGACAAGTGGGATCCAATGAAAATATCAGCTGCCATAAATAAGCTGACCCACATGGAGTTTGGCCCTAGTTGCCAATTTCACACTCCCTCTCAACTAGGGAGAACTCCATCCGCTGATTTATATGTCTGACTGTACTATCTTTGCCATCAGTGCCATGCACTGCTCTGCCCAACTCTGCTTAGCTCTACTCAGCTCAACTCTGCTTAGCTCTACTTAGCTCTGCTGGCTCTGCTCTGTTCTGCTCAGCTCTGCTGGCTCTGCTCTGTTCTACTCAGCTCTGTTGGCTTGGCTCTGCTCTGCTTAGCTTTGCTGGCTTTGCTTTGCTTAGCTCTGCTGAACTATGAAAAAGAAGAATTGATCAAGAATGTCTCATACCATTCTCCACTGACCCAAAGTCAGTTTCAGAGTGCATACCATTGGTCCCAGACCAGTCTTAACCGGCCCAAAGTCAACGTTATAGTGGGTACCACTCCTTCCACTAGTCCCAGACCAGTATTGCATGCTCAGAGAGTGTACTACTGGTCCCAGACGAGTCTCAACCGACCTTTAAATAAGTGGTTCCTTGTTCCTTCTACCCTTGGATCCGAACTTCCCAATGAAGGATCGTTAGATGGGTCATCAAAAACTTTTGCTACGCTTGTCTGATAATATTTTCTGCTTCGACTTCACCCTGGGTGAATTATGAGGAACCCATTGATCCTTTTGTTTTGTCCCATCTGTCTTCAGTGATTGCTCTTTCACTCTTGCTTGGGCATTGTCTTTGCCTCAGCTCTGATGCCATGTTAACTTTAGGTATGTTCTATGCTAGAGCAATTTATTTAATTTCTTTTCCATGTCAGCAATCACATCTGCATAAAGGTAAACTACAGATAGAACATGAATATAAATCACAAAAGCCAAGCCAAGACAAGAGGACACAAGATGTGGCGCGAGCCAGGGACAAACCCGACAATGTGTGGGGAAACCCTTTGATTAAATCTTCTTTTATCTTCAAAGTTCAACAGAGAAAGAGAGAGAGAGATAGTGCATTTACAACATAAGTCAACACTTTGACTTGTCTAGATTTGAGCATAGATCATCTCCTATAACGATGAGATCAGTTGAAGACGTTCCGCTTCAACTGATACCTATCATCGTGCTGTATCTGGTACTCTAGTTGCACCACTGCATACTGCACCATGCTGCACTAATTATGATTATCATCATGCTGGCCATGTCCATGATCTTATCCATCATAATGCTGCTCAACTAATGTGCATCATCATCATGCTACTGCCCCTGCTAATGTATCATTGTACTGCCCATGCACATGATCTCATAGTGTTGCCCATCATGCTGATGCCTCTGCCTTCTCGTTGCTTGACATGCTGCAACAATTTGCTTCTGTTGATATTAGCCTTAGCTGCTTGCTATGGCTTGGAGCCTAGCAAAGCAGCTAGGCTGTAGTTCCATGCAATCCCCTTATACACAACATATTGGTATTCTTCAGCTATAGGTTCCCTTTCATTGCTGCATGTCTCTATGACCTATGCATAAGAGTCTCCATGAATTGCGTATGAGTGATTGGAGTCTCTATACCCTGATCTACTCCACACAGTAGCTTGATCTACACTATCAGATCCGCATACATCATAGCGGCTATCCTTGATGACTGTAGCTATTTCTTTTATTGACCAACGTAGATATGTTTCTCATGTCCAACGTACATATGTTAAGTGTCTCCAGTCGTAGAGCATTGACTGTCTTATGAATGTTGTGCATGTATATTCTTATTATATATATAGACATATTGTAATACCATGACAACATTTACCTCTTCATCACTGTGGCCATAACCATTACTATATTTACATCACTACGGCTATAACCATGACTTCATTTACATCACTACAACTATAACCATGACTGCGTTGAAAGAGTCTCTACTAACATCGTATATTAGGGCCTGCGTGCCTGCGTATGTATGTGGATCATCCTCATTGCCCTCGTGGATCTACTAACACATATATTAGGGTTTGTGTGCCTGCGTTCTGGACATTTACGTGGATCGTCCTTATTGCCTGCATGTATATGCCTTCATCTGCTGCGTGGATGTCTGCGTGGATCTAGGTCTTCATTACAGCGTAATTTAGTAGGGCTTCTTTCAACTGCGGCTTCACCATATTACTACGGCTACTCGTCATGTTACTGTGGCCACCTTTTGTGACTTGTATAGATAATGTATTAGTATATTAGGCGAGTGTAATCCATAGTGTATCTCCTTCTCCAAAAACCCAAGACGTGGAGAGGAGATCACTTGAAGTGAGTTGCCAAATGACTTCAAATCCTCTTCTATTTATACTAACGTGTAGATGATGAATAGACACGACGTTTGGGCTCCTTGAGCCTACATAAGAGCTAGTCGGCTTGATAATAATTACATAATCAAAATAAATTCATATCTCCTTAAATGCTTATCGGAATCGGATGATCTTTAGATCAATCCTACAGCTCTCGATGAGAGGGATCCAATAAAAATATCAGCTGCCATAAATAAGCTGACCCGCATGGAGTTTGGCCCTAGTTGCCAATTTAACAAGGGAGTCTTGAATTTTGTAGCTATAGTTGGTGTTTATAATTTATGTTTTAGCCCTTGAAATATATATTGAGATTTTAATACATTTTCTTCATGTCATTTTCATTGTTTAGCCCTTGAGAGAATTAATATAAGACATGTTTTTAATGTCAGGTTCAAAAGAGAAAATTTTGAAATTTGAAAATTTTAAATTTTTGGCTCGAAACTTGTCAAGTTTGCCCAAATGAAGAGGCACACCCATTTGGTAAGGAAAAACTATATAAAGAGAATTCAACCTTTTTCATAAGGCATCATTTGACCTCACACAAGACAAGTAATATTTTGGGCATCTTAACGAAGAAGAAGAAGGACAAGTTCATATTTAGCATTTATCTCTCTTTCTTTCTCTTTACTTTGCATGTGTGAAATTCTGGGCAATTTCTGGGTAGCAGGAACAAAATTCTGGATAGATTGTTCTGGGTAGCAGGGCTGAGTTTCTGGGCATATTTTGGGACGCTGAAATTTGGCCTACACTGATCAGAGAGGGCCAAAGTTGAAGGGTAGAAGCTGGACTTGACAAGAGGGATGTTTGACCATAACATTGTTGGTTAGTTTGACCTCATAGTTAATTGGTTGCATTAGGTGTATCTCTTGTTGAATTGAAGAATTTCTCTCAGGAAAAGATCACTGGGGTTTTCCCCCAAGTGGGTTTTCCCAAGGTAAATATTGTGTTCTCTTTGTGCATTGTGATCTCTATTGTCCTTATGCATTTATGGTTGGATTTCTGAAGTGCAATTGCTTAATGATAAATTGGAATTGTTAAAAGAAGATCTACATCATTAGAAGTAATTATCAATGTTTCAGAAAATAATGCTTGTATCTCTTGCACTTGAAAAATCAACATTGTCTTTGCTGGCTAAGTGAAGGCAGTGTATTAGTCACTAATAGACCTGCATATGAGATGAGATAACATGTGTGAAAGGATTGGAGTGCAAGGCGGTTTGTGGTAGCATATCAAATGTTTGATTGCCAACGCCGATTACTAACTGTTGAAGCGTGTCTAGTGAAGTGAAGTTGCCATAAGGGGGAGCACATACTTGTGTTGACTATTGTTGTCCCCCACGTGTATCAGTCCCACAAAGAGTGTATCAACTAGCCCATGCTACGTGGAGATAAATCAAGCTTGCATGGCAATTTCCTTGTCTAGTTGTGTGGAGATGAGAAGCACTGGAGCGTATTTTCCTCTTTACTAGCATTGACAATGCGTAGACAAAGGGGGAGTGAGGTGGGGTCTACTCCCCATTCACTTCCCTTCTGTTTAACTTTAATCTCAATATACGCTTTTATAAATCCGTGAGCATCCAAGGATGACTTTGACCTACTTTCTTGGTAATTCGTGGGCCCTTTATCTGGCAGCTGACTTGGATTACTTGGTAGGTGAACTCGTGGGCCTTAGGTGAGATGCTCAATCACGTTTTTACTCAATTTTGTCTTCACTTTGAATTTCTGTGTCATTTTCTTGACTTTGTGACGTGGGAACATTTTAATGTGTCCACCACTTATTTAATTTTTGTATTCTCTTTTGTCTTTTTTGCCACTTATATTACATTTTAATTTTTGTATTCTTTTTTGTCTTTTTTGCCACTTATATTACATAAAGTGGATTTTCAAGGGGATAAAGTCATTTTTTGACCCCCTAAATCTTGTCTTGTGGGAAATTTTAATTAATTAAAAAATCCTAGAAAGTCTCTTGTGAAACTCTTGATATGAGCTAGCATGGTAATATCAAATCGGCGCTAGGTATTAGGATGGACCCAAGGCCCGATTATTAAGTCAGACTCCAACTCACTTCAAGTCATTTGGCAACTCACTTCCCAAGTCGCCTAAGTCTGTTACATAAGTTCTTCATGCTAGTGACATTTATTACAACTCCCCCATATGGGTGCAAAATTTAAGAGGAGAGAGACAGAGAGGAGAGAGAAAGGGGTACAGATGCCCTATTAGACTTCTGATCTTCTAAATTTTTTTCTTGGTGTCCATGTCCATTGGGCAATGAAGTCTTCGTTCCTTGCCATGTGCATATGAGTAGGTAACACACCACAAGGATCATAAGGGAAAATTTGGTCATACGAACTCTTTATTGACACCCAAATCAGAAGAGCATATATCTGAGCCATCAACTTATCTAGATCACTAAGGACGAAAACAATTGGCCTATGTTGTGAAGAATATTGATGTCAACAAAGTTAAGTCTTATGATCATAATTTATCCCAAGTATCAAATAATTGCAAAGTTCCACAAAAGAAAAATTCAGGATGGTTAGATCATTTCACTATTCGACAATTTTGTACCACACTTAGAGGTTCATATTGTCATGTATCATCAAAGATGACGGTACCAAGAATTGAGAAAGATGAAAAGACACTATGAGATAAAAATATCAAGCCTTTTTATCCATAAGCTTTGAAGAGAACTTTTTTAAAGGGAGAAGCAATGTTATGAACATATATATATATATATATATATATATATATAATATATAAGTAAATAATAACTTATTATTATTGAAGGATCGTATGAAAGGATATGACCTCACCGACAAACATGACTCTTATGAAAGGGCACATTCCGCCTAGTATATAAACAGGGGCCCTCATTGTATTCAAACCATATCATTTACTCACACAATTTACAATATATTATTTACTACTATATTACTTCTTTACTATATTCCAAGTATTATGGATTAATTAACTTGTGAATGAACTTTGGACTAAGGAGCACATATGAAAGGATATGACCCCATCGGCAAACATGACTCTTATGAAAGGGCACACTCCGCCTAGTATATAAATAGGGGTCTTCATTGTATTCAAACCATATCATTCATTCACACAATATGCAATATATTATTTACTCCTACATTACTTCTTTACTATTCCAAATATTATGGATTAATTAACTTGTGAATGAACTTCTCTATTTTGATGTATTTTTTTCATTTCGCTTACTAGATCATAATATCATAATGAAGGCTAGAAATTATTTGGATTATAAGATAAATATGATCTATTAATGTTAAATTGACCAAATATCAATGAATATTGGCAAGCTTTAGAAATTTATTGATTTTTAAAAATATAGAAAATATCAACATCAAGTAATTGCATTGTCACATAAACATGAAAAGAAGACAAATATATAAGATATATTATATGTCAAGTGATGCTTTGCACGTAAATTCTCTATTCCAATGGAGGCAAGACTTAATAGACAATACAAAATTACAGAAAATGTATCACATGATTTTCTCAAGTTAAACCTTGCGAGATCCCCCTCTTTTCTGTTATGTGAAAAAATTTAGTTAATTTTAGGTTTATTATTTAATTTTAGGTTTAATTAGACGAAAGGGCATGAACATAAGATCATGCCCTTTCCCCAAAGGGTCCATTGTAAACATTCATGATTTGTCAATTAATCAATAATACATATTTATATATATACATTTTTTTGCGTATCAGAAGTTTTTTTGCTTCATTGGTATCAGAGAGAACGAATCCTCTTGCCTGGCTGGGTTCATGCAACCATTCGCTGCCAATCGTGATCCTTGCATCTGTTCGTCCACCTCCTTGTCCATGCACTTCCGCCATACAAATTTTCTGCGGGTAAGCTAAAACCCACTATCCAGCCCACACACCACTTCCATTGCCTACGCCATTTCTAAACTCACGATTCCCGTTGTTTCCATCGAAATCATGCCACTTGACCCTCTTGCCACCCGCCTTACCGCTGCATCTGTCCGCTACATTGTTGCTTCCGCCTCCCGCCAATCGTTTTTCGCTGCCATTAAGATCGAAACTGTGGCAAGTTCTGCGTAACCGGCGGCTGCATGGAATAACATTGCGGTGACCTGGTGTGAGCCGTGGGCTCCTTCCTTTATGGTGGCTGCGTGATATTCCGGGGAATGTGACCCCACCAACGGACGTGACGGTCAATGAAAAACGAAAATCCAATATATATTTTCAAATATAATATAACGGTCGTCCAATATATATTTTCAATATACATAAAGTTATTTATGTATAAAATAAAATATATAATTATAACATAAAACATATATCCTAAATATATATATATTATAAGGTTTAATTAATTAATTAATTAAAAAAATTAATTTACGCTGGCAGATAAATACACGCCCCCACAAACCCGCTCAATGTTGACAATGACGATGGCGGATTTCCAAAAAAATTGTTGGACTGGGAGCATAAGATAAATAACAAGCCTAGAAAAGTGCTTAAAAAACAGGTTGACAAAATAAAAAAATCTTTAAGATACGACAAATCAAATAGAAATAAAGATGGAAAACCAACATGTCCGAACAAAAGTAGAAATCGGAGAGGCCTTAACAATGCTGAAACTTCTGTGTAGAAAAGCGAATTGTACACCTGTACAACTACTAAAAGAAAATGATGAAAATCAAGAGCACATCTCATTAGATTCAACAAAGTCAACAAACTTTCATGAAAAAGTTGAATCCCCAAAAAAATTAGTGACACCCCACCAAGAAGTGAGTAACGCAACCCTTACAAACAAGCAACTCTAGGATACCTTTACCAATCAATACCCGTTTTTCGCTCAACCATTAGCAACATACCAACGAAGGGCAGAAGTCGAGATGCCTAAATTCGATGGAAAGGAAAAAAAACAATGTTGCATGGATAAACAAAGCAAATGAATACTTTGAGATATATGACATCAATGACGATGACGAAAAGCTCAGGCACACATCCATGAAAATGGAAGGAGAAGCATATAACTGGTATATGTGGTGGAAAAATACAACACACGTCATTAGCTGGAGAAACTTTAAAGATGCATTCTTTAAAAGATTCCAAGGTGTAAAGGAAGAAGAGTTCTGTTCAAAACTCATCAAATTACGACAAAAAGGAAGTGTGGACGAATACACTCAAGAATGGTAGACCTTAGTAACACGAGTACTTGGGTTATCAAAATCTCGTCTAATTCAATCATACGTCTCCAGACTCAAAACCCATTTACAAGTAGAGCTTGAGATGCATGATATTTCATCAATAGAAGTAGCAAAACGAAAAGCAAAAACAACCGAAAAGAAATTTAAACAAATATTTTGGTCAAAATCCGAAAAAATATATTCAAGATGAAGAACACCTCAGTATGCGGACGCAAAAAATACAAGATATGTTCCACCACATCAACGTGAAGATGAAAAATCTAATGTGGAAACGCAAAGGATAAAAGAGGGTAAATTAACCCTAATGATTATTTTTTAAGCACTTTTCTAGGCTTGCAATGTCTTTTGTGTTCTCTATTATATAGTCCTTAATTTATAATAAAAAGGAGTTCATATTTTTCCACTATATACTATACTTATCTAAAAACCATTTTAATATTTACTTTAAGGCCTAATACTACGGTGGCTAGAATGGATTGGTCGAACACAATGCTGTGTGGTCTTTCCTCCTTGATGATCCCTGTAGGATTTTATTATTATTCTTCATTTTTTCTTGAAATGTGGTGGTTCGATATTCCCAATATGCTTTTAGGTTACTTCTAGCCTGTCAAAATTATTTTAGGGCAATTATTTATTTTGTTGGTTATCAAATTTTTATAGCAGTGGAATCACTTTTTTTTTCCCTTTTCAACATAACTTTGAAAAATGACCAAAGGCCGATTTGTGGTTGAAGACCTAATTTAGGGGAACCTTGTAAGTTCAAAAGCCTAATTGAAATGGATTTGATAGGAGTGTGGCCAAATTATAGATTAGAAACAAAGCTCTTATACCAATGTGATAACCAAATATGGCTTTGGAATAAAACATCCAAAATACTTGGAAAACAATAAAGCAATGTTCCACCAAGTTTCTGGGATGAGGAGGCAAGGGAGTGGGGATACACAGGAGTGACCTATGCAAAAGCTCCCCACCAATTTTTAGGAAACATGGGGGGACGTCGGGGTCTTAAAGAATTATAAATATAAAATATAAATCGATGAATCATATAACTGAAACAAATTTAAAACGAAAAGCATGATGATTGATATCATTATCATATAAATTATAATCATACATCATACATGTAAGTTTGTAACTATACAGTGTAACTACTAGTCTACTAACTTACTAACAATGCACAATGAAAATAAATTATAAAATTATAAATGTTTAAACTTTCAAACCTTAAACCATATTGATGTTCCACTTCCAACTATGAACATTGAATATTGAATATTGAAATAAAATTATAAAAGACAAGTCTGATACATCAAGAGTCAAAATAACATAAGAACATATCAAAAGATAACTGAGCATAATTGCTCAAGATAATCCATTCAACGAAGGAGCAGAGAGAAGGCTTCTTGGTGATGGCGGCAACATTTCGTTCAACGAAGGAGTAGACAGAAGGTTGCTTGGCGATGGCGGTGGTGTTTAGTTCTATGAAGGAGCAAACAAAAAATGAAATGTGAAATGAACATAACGTAAACCCTTCTCGGTCGGTCAACAAATATTAACAATTAAGATTTTTTTGTTTCATAAAAAAAAATTTGTGATTTTTTTCTAGGGAAATGGCCCCCCCAAGACCCCTTAAGACCCCTTTCGCCTAGGAAACGACCCCAAAAATGGAGGAAATGACCCCTTCCAAGTTTCCTCGCGTATCTTGTTTTTTGGGACCATGGGGAAACGACCCCCTCTTGTCCCCAAGTCCCCGAGCGCGAGGGAGCTAGGAAACTCGACCCCTAGGTGGGGGGACGAGACCCCATGGAACACTTCAATAAATAAATTCATGAAAGATAAATATTGAATATATATGACGATGTATTAATATGTTTAATGACTTTGGTATTGGTTTAGGCTACACGGCCTATTTTAATTGTCAATCTGGGTTGGTAAACATTTGAGGCCCTTCGTGCTATATATATAGCAGGAAAGTCCTCACACTTATTAGAATGACCTAGTGAAGAGGGTGCATGGGATTCAAGATTAAATTAGAAGATCCACTTATAAACACAACATAGTTACGTGGCGCTACAATCACTCGGTTTCTGTAAGGGTGAGCTCAATGTCACTAGGTGTAAATCGACCAATTCTACAACATTGATTTTGTAGTGTGTATTTCTGTAGCCCTTGCACATAAGGCATGCCACCAAATTGCCTATGCCACTTGAACTAAGGAAAATGATGCATTCACATGTTCTTGAAAGGAAAGCTTCACACTGATTGGAAAGTAAAAGATCAAACCAACTTTAAAAGTAAAGCCACACACACACCTGCAATGGAAATTAAACAAAAGTGACAATGCGAGAAAATAATTATAAATCTACTTACAAATAACAAAGAAGAAATATTGGCACAAGACTGTACCTTGAATGGGCCCCTACTCAAGGTCGCCCTGTTTCTCTATGCTTTTTAATTGTTCAACACAAGCATGATGCTAAGCTCCAAGATTCATACAAATTAGTAGAACAAAGTATAATAACTCAAATGATCACACACAACAATATGTATATTACGCAAACAAAAATATCATTGTCTTCAAAGTGTTTGTGCTCTTTGAAACTTACATATATATACAAAACAGACATATTCTAAATTTAAACAATTAGCAATATGGTTTATTGAGTGAATTGTTCAACAAGACAAATAGAAACATGTTAACAACTATCCCTTGGTTTTAGTCATTGTTTAAACAAAACTTTGCTATTCTTGGTGTCAGTATGTATGCTTCGACTCGACAGTCCTGTAGATTCTTGGAAACAACCATATCAGATGGATCTAAATCGATCTAGCAGTCTTGTAGATTCTTAGAAGCAAGTATATGAGTTAGAGCTGCATATAAGCTTTGGTTACAACCAATGTTTTAAATACTGGAACCGGTGGCCGGACCGGTCCACCTAATTAAGTAGGTTTTGAACTGGTACCAGTCAAACTGGGACTGGTCAGGTCTAAATGAACTGGTTTTTAAAAAATACATTAAATAATTAATTTTTAATGAAAAAGACTATTTTTAAGATTTAAAACCATGATTCCAAGCCAATAGAACAAAATATGCAAAGTTTTCTCATCTATGTACCATGTAAAGTTGAATATATCAAAATGGCATCGAGTGCAATACATATCCGCAACAAAATACATAATCAATGAGGCTCTAAATGGCCTCTAGAGTCCGAAAACAATGCTCTAAGCTATGGGGTCACTGGCCTACTACAAGTCTACATATCAGTGATCAACAACATGATCACTCCTCATCATGATCAAACTCATCACCACTACTAGACAAGAGATCATCAACATGAGCTACATAAATAATATGGCTTTGAGTTTGAAGACTCCTAAAACTCCTCTACAACTTTAGTAGTAGTAGCAAAAATAGACATGAAAACTACAAATCACTGATCAACATGGTCACTCATGAAACTCATCATTGATTCAACACTACTTGAAATACATAAACATCATCTAGCTCAAAGCCTTTAGACTTTGATTGCTCAACCCTATAACATGATAGAAATTGAAAAGGTTTAACATGCCTAACCAATGATTTTGGTTTGAGTGAAGGGTTCATCTCCTCAACCTTATAATGTGGTAGAAAAAGATTAACATGCCTAACCAATGGTTTTCCTTTGAGTGAAGAGCGCATTCTTATTAAGGACATGGTAGAGGAGTTCAACAATCAATACCACCAACATCAACAAAGTTTAACAATCAATGCCACCAACATCGAGGTTCTTAAAGGGCTTCATGCTCTTGATCAAATGCCAATCTCATATCCTCACACATGATAGAATCAAATGGAAAAATTTAAGTAAAAGGATGAAAATGAAATCCTTTTACTTTAAGAATTTAACATTACCATTAATTGCCAACATTGCTAGGGTTGAGATGTGTCAGGAAAATGAGAGGATAGACATGTTTTTCTTGGAGGGACTATATTTGGATGAAAACAACGCCAAATTTCCCTCTAAACAACTTCAAAACTCAAAAAAATGCATTTTGTGGGGTTTATGGTTGCCTTGGCAATAAACTGGCTGGTTTATGATGGAACTGACTTGTTTGACCATAAACCGGCCTGTTCCATCCTAAATTGGTCGACTAGGGCTGGTTTTTCTAATTTTTTGGTGAAGGGAGGGGTCAAACTGGGTTTTTCTGCCGGCTTGACTTGGTGGGCTGGTGAACCGACCGGTTTCACTGGTCACCGGTTCAAACCGGTTGGTTTTTAAACATTGGTTACAACTGACTAAGATACCGGTTGCTGGTCGAAATATAGGAGGTGTCGAGTTTGTTTTAATCAATGACCGTTTAAAACTATAACGCACTTTTCGTATGGAAAATCGTTGAGCAATCAAGCCAAAATATTCGGGTATCCACACACAACTTGGTCTTGCTCCTCGTAGCTTTACAAACTTGCTTCTTGTAACTATAGATCACATACACCTGGCATTCATGTTTAATCATAAAAGGCTTATGAGCTTGGTCTAGGTGGTAGTCCCCTCATATCATAAGGAAAATTTGAAGGCTGCTCTGTCAACACATGGCTGTGATAGATATAGGCAAAAACCATCTTTTGGACAAAGGAATCTTTGAATGCTGATCTGTTACCAAACCTTTATTTTTCACAAGTCTCTCTCTCTCTCTCTCTCTCTCTCTCTCTCTCTCTCTCTAATATATATAATATAATATATATATAGACACACACACATAAGCAAATTGTAGTACAAACCATAATAAGAACATATGTATGCACTCATATCTAGAAATTCACATCTAAATACTTCTTTTAACAATTCTTTTAATCTTTAATTCAAGCGAAAGAGATAAAGTACTTAAGCATATATACACATTTATAAATGTAGCTATGGATAACGAGAGTTATGGGTGATCAAGGGTAAAAGATGAAGGATATATTTAGGAAAAATGAGTGTTGAGATGACTCATCAATATAAATGTATGAAGAATTGATATGATGATGTTAGTACATTGGGCCCTGTTTATATACTTAAGTGGAGTACTCTTTCATAATAGTCATGTTCTTTGAGACATCATTTCATTATGCTAATTATTATTTAATTAAGCGTTATTATTTATATTATTATACATATATTTATATTCATAACACACATTTTTTAGATGCTCCTAGTATAAAATTAGAGGGTGCTACCACAATCTCTATGTGGGGAGGGGGCAGGGGAAGGCGAGGGTGTGGTTAGGGAGCTCTCTAACCATGTTCTTTTGGAACTATGATTAGAGATGCTTAGTCCTCTTCATTAGTAAGATACTCAGCGATAAATTTCAGTTCTTAAATGTAATACCCCAAAATGTGACTACCTTGTGAGATTGGGTTAACAAGAGATTGGTGGATCTTCAAAGTATTGCAAATATGAAAGTTATGAGATCGTGGATATCCCCTCAACCTAGTCTTGGAAGGTCAACCAATATTCATGAGGACGCTTAGAGATGTTAAACTAGGACTCAGACTGCAACTCTTCATGAGGACGCTTAGAGAAGTTGCCCCACAATCAATCTCCCCTTCTTTCCACTGATCTGAATTGGATCCTCAAACAATTCCATGATTGATAAGAATGAATGACAGACTTCAAGAAGTCTTATAGCTATAAAAAATAACCTCTGAATAATGGCAATTTGCAGCCAACACGGAGCAACGAGGACCTTCGATCAAAGCATGCTGACCGTTGGCCCATGGAGACCGCGCATGGGAAAAACCCCTTGAGAAGGCTGGAGTGCTCTGTCATAAGGGAAATCAGAATTTCGTGGGAAAGCGCTAAAATCGACAAGGCGGGTACCACACTCAAAACTGACGGAATATTGGAGGCATTTCGGGCGGTAAGCGGATTTGGCCGAGGACCCAACAATTCCATACACTGAGTGACGCATGTCCGGCGGGAGAGAGAGAAACTGCTTACATCGTGGACTAACTGTCGAGCAACTCAACCACGTGATATAAGCGAAGATCGTAGGATCTGGGGGCTCCAGATCAACGGTGGAGGTTCAACCCGATGGATGACCGGACCTGGGGGAGAGATAAACTACGACGCATAAGATTTGAAGTCTGGTTTGACCAATGTATCGACAGAAGGATCCATTCCACATGCATCTGGGAAATAACAAAAAAAAACAACTGTTCAAGAAGAACTGACACTCAGTTCGCAAAGAGACAGGTGGCCACCTCTCTATGAAGCGTTATGCAACAATGATGATGCAGGGCAGAGGAGTCCCAACGGACAGAGGTAGGTGATCCAGAGAGTTGGGAAGCCGAAAGAAACAGTTGAAGGAATGAACTAGATTTAAAGCTACGAGCTGATAGAGACAGGATAGACAGTGAGGCAGAGAATCAATGAAGAAGCCGAAGGCTGAGAGACACAAAAAGAGAGGCAAAGTTGCAGAGGGCGGAGAAGCCGAGCTGACCATCAGAGTAAGGGCAACATCGAGTAGACAGAGACCAATTGAGGTCGAAATTCGGTAAGGGGAGTTTGTGAACTCTAAGGACTTGGGAGTTCCAAGTGCCATCCTACTGATCATCCTCTATCAAGTGAGACTCAGATTGAGCTCCTTATTGTAAGATTGTGCTTTAAAAACATAATGAAAAGGCCGCCATTGAAGGTTGGACTAGGAGACGTAGCCCATGAGGATTAGGTGAACTCCTTATTAAATTTTGTTGTGTTTATGTTTGCTTACTGTGATCTCTTACTGTTTCAAGTTTCTGTGTATTTCGCAATCTTATCAATCCGTTGCACAAGATAACATAGACACACACACCAGCACACGAGTTTGCAATACCTTCATTAATTTCCTGAGGTCACCTAGGGGTGATTTCAGATCATCCACTCTTAGCATGTCCCTAGTGAAATCAATGAGAATTGCATGCCTGAGATATCTATTGGGTGAAAGTGCGTAAAATTGATTATTGATTACTTCATATTCAGGTCGCAAGAGAGGATCCATGGATGTAGGAATTTTTTTTCTTTGCCCATCATCCATCCTCTTTCATGGCAACAAAGATGAGCTATATGACATTTTTCACTCCATTGACCGTATTCTTTTGATCTGGTAGTTGAGTATTATGAGATAGTGATTGCTGATTGTGTTGTATCTTTGTTTTATCTCATTGTTAAGCATAAGGGTAAGAAGTTTGTCATAACATGTTGGCTACATTAATTATATGATTATACTTAGATGATGTGTTGTATGATAGCATTGGCTAGAATAGGACTCTTTGCATTGCATTCTTGTGTGTGCATCCTACTTTTGATAATGTTCATGCTGATGTGTTTGCATTAGTACTTAGATGCACTATTTTAGCTATCGCTTTATTTTAGTGTAATTTTATCCTAAATCGCAAGGGTGACATTCAACACCCTGCTTAGTTGCTATCAACAAGTTGCTTTGAGTGTACAGGAAGTAGGTCTAAGAAGCCTCAAGGATGTTGCAGTTGTCATGCAATTGTTTGAGCATATGGATTGTGTGCTCTACAGTGAGCACATGTCCCCAATGTTGAGCAAGATGTTACCCACAAAAAAGTGGGTAACCCATAGGAGAAATTTTTCTCCTCCTTTGATAGGCAACCAACTAGAAACCCTGTTGATTAGCACATGATATTATGCCATTGATCCTCCACATATTTCTTTCGTAAGGTTTCTTTCTCCCATCCGACATTCCTCCTTGAAGCAAGACAAATCATCCATCAGCAGGTACTTCAACCACTTTGTAATCATGTCCTTTTACTTAATGTTTTTGGGCAGAATAATATGAATCAAGGAGTGATTCAAATGATTGACTGACTTCACTTGGGAGGTTAGTCTTTGGCTGTAGTTCAGCGGGACCTTCTCTAAGGCCTTAGAGTTATAAGAAGCACACTGCTAGTGAGGCTTTGATTGGAATAGTGTAGGCTTTGATTGAAGTAGTGTACCCTTGATATTCCACACTTACAACTTCCCATTTTTCTCATTATTCCATCTCCATTCTTCTAGCAGGTGGTCATTGGTCATAGGGATTTGCACTTTCTAATCCTCATCCTTGAGTTTGGGTTGGAAAACTTTGCGTCATAGGTTGATGCAACTAAAAGAGAAGTAAAAGAAAAAGAAAGCCACAATGAAAGAAAATGATAAAATGCAAGAGATCATTGGGACAAGAATTAGCATGTGGGCAAAAACCTAGCATGAACTCTGTTACGAATATAATTTATATAAAAGTAAATAAATATAAATAAATGTAAATAATAAATAATCATAATAACGATTAATTCAATAGTCATTAGTTAAATGGAAAGGTATGTCTAAAGGACATGACCATTCATGAAGGGGCACTTGCCTAGGTATATAAGCGGGCCCTCATTGTAACATTCATTCAATCCTTGTACTACCAACTTATTAATAAAAAAATGTTATTTCAATACATGTGTATTTTTCATTTAAGCACAATTACTTTTGAGTTTTGTTGCTATAGTGGTATCAGAGCCATTCGACCCTCTGGACGTTAACCAATGCAGAGTCTGTCCTTTAAGCATTAGATCCAAAAATCATGGGAACATATTCCCAAGATTATGACCATATGACTAGTCGAGAATTATTACTGGAAATGAAAGAAATACTTTCAAAATCAATAAAGATTTTTGAAACATTAGTTTTGGCACCTACAATAGAAGCTTACATTAGTATCAAAGAGGATGAGTTTGAGCCAAGTGTTTTGGCAGAGGAAAATATGACAGCTGAGAATGAAATTAGTGAGGAAAAATTGAATCTATGGAAATTATTGATGAAGAATCAACTACAAAATATTTTGAACAATATGTAACTAGAGGAGTAGCATTGATTGAAGGGGCAAATGAGGCTGTAAATACAGATCCATGTGGAAGGGATATATTTGACATATTACCAGAACAAGAATTTGGAACAAGATTGTTGATTGGCATCACAAATCTCTGTTTTATGCTTTTTATAATAATAATATTTTTCAGAAAGCTTTGGGGAAAGCTTTTACTGTTATATGCAATAAAAGAATTGGAGGACTGACAAGTGCAAAGTTCTTTGCCACACTTGATCAGAAAGAGCTTAAAAGCAGTAATCTTGTTAAGCATATTGTTGACAGGGTGGCGATATCTTTAAAGTATCTCAATGGTAAAGATCTATTCTAGGGATTTTACAGGAAATTAGTTGACAGAGTAATATTTGATAAAAGTTCAAATGTTGAAAATGAGAAGAGTTTATGGACACATGTTAGGCGTCAATCACAGCCGGAGGGGTTTACAGATGATACAGAGAGGGCTCCAGATGAAGTGCAAGAGATGGTTAAGGATTTGAAATTAGCAGGCTTTTATTTTGAATTACATAAATGATAAGACTATACTTAGATGGGGTTGCTCCCTTGGGACCGCTAATTTCATTGTTCAACTTGAAGAAAAGCCAAGGCGCTCACTAGTAAAATCTTTCATTGGTTCATTTTTCAAGCCATTTTCAAAGCACAATAAGGATCGAAACCAACTAGCTCAGAAAGAATCCAATTCTAGTTTACAGAAGTATATTCAATCTCAACATAGAATTTCTCCAGGAACTTCCTCTAAACCCAAAGTAGAAGACCCAATTAGGTTTAAATTGATGCCACAATTTGCGGAACAAGGAAGTGATTTTGAAGAATACTACATAAGCATGCCATGGTTGGCTCTTCCATTTGGAGATAAACCTAAGGACGATCTAGAAGATCTTTTTGATGTTACAGGCATCCCGACCTCGATTGTGGTTCATCGGAAACCAAGTGTGACTCCGGGGTTTGTGCTTCTCATTTGGCTTTCTTTTCATTTGGTTCATCCAGATGGAAAAACGGTGACTAATATCAGAGATACAGTAAGAGCCATAGACACTTCTAGAGCCAAGGCTTATCTGAGATCCCTTTATTGATGCACATCTTCAAACATTTCATAAGGAAATCAAGAACATGAAAAAACAAATGCTGCCTGTGACAATATTCCATTCATGAAGGTCATGAAGATAATATTCATAGTGCCATCGAAACAAAGGATCTCACGATTGATAGTGTTTAATCGGAAGGGTTGTTGCTCCATTGGTCATGACCCTACGAATCCGCATGATGACTATTGGGTATATATAAAAAATAAAATAAAAGTAAACCAGCTTATTCAAGTCACTTTATAAAGACATTATAAAGTAACTTTTAAAGTTAAAGTTACCTTATAATAATTTTATGTAAAGTCTCAAGAAAATATTATTTACAATAT
>APFE030041065.1:21151-45237 GCA_000404065.3 Pinus taeda | reverse complement strand
ATAAATGTAAATAATAAGTAATCATAATAACAATTAATTAAATAGTCATTAGTTAAATGGAAGGGGCATGTCTAAAGGACATGACCATTCTTGAAGAGGCACCTGCCTAGGTATATAAGCGGGCCCTCATTGTAACATTCATTCAATCCTTGTACTATCAACTTATTAATAAAAAATTATTATTTCATTACGTTTGTGTCTTTTACATTTTAAGCACAATTACTTTGAGTTTTGTTGCTACAAACTCTACCCCCCTCATTAGTGATCACTTGGTTCCTAGAGCGCATGATGACCCATCCATAAAAAGGAACCCCTGTATTGTGCCAACCCTGATGAGCAATAAATTGCCTCATCATTAAGGGGTAATAAATGCTAAATCTATCAAAGCAGGTTTGGGCTCCCGAGCTATGCACCAAAATCAAAGCATTATCATAAAGAAGTAAAAGGCCCATTAGAGAGGTGAAAAGAGTAGGCTGAGGATGTTGGACTACCATTAGTTAGTCACTTGGCTATGACACCTTTCCTTGAAGTAATGCCCATTCCGTTATCACCATCTTCAAATGCACCTATTGATTGATTGGTTAATGTAGGACCCGCCACTTATCCATCTAACCATCCCTAACATAAGAGAGTGAACACTTATATTGGACTTGTTCTAGTTATATATTTGAAGGTGATCTTTGTTTGAAGTATTAATTGTGCCTCTAACATTAAGTATGGTCCAATTTGATGCATCCATGGTTTTTGTTACATAATGATTGTTGATTTACATTTGATTTGGAGAGGGTTTTGTTAGGTGGTTTTCATCACAACATTAGATGGCTTCTTGAGGTGATTGTTCCACCTTCTCAATGTGCAACAAAGGTCGTACCATCTATTGCAAAGAGAGAGATTGACCTTGATGATGTAGTTTTCCCTATCCAAAGTAGAGTGTTGGTCGATTTGATGACCCCACATGATGCTTGATACCTCATGGCACCCCCAAGTGCTGAAATGCTGAGCGGCGTAACTGAAGATATCGATATAGAGGCAGCAGATCATGATTCATTACTGGTTTTAGTTTCAACATGAAAAGACAAATAGGCTGATTCCAAGCTGTCAAGTGCCTAATCATTCAACATTAAAGTCTTCTTATGTTGCCAGAAATGTTAATTTGATGTGACGAACTGTCAGGTCTTGTGTGGAGATGGGGAACTATTAACCAAGTGGCATCTTAATCATGCATCAGTGTCCTACATTTCAAGAAATTCCAGTTTCACTGGGATGTAGAATTCCCCAAGGTGCTCTTGCTTGTGGCAATACTCATAATATGACCACCAACATTTAAAGTCAATGTGTTTGCAATTTTTGTAAAATCTGTTTCACACTATAGGCTCAGTTGGCAACGGTATATGTTAATTGTCTCTTTTTTTCACAATCCTAAATTTTCTTGGTGATGTTTCTTGTATTTATTAATGTCCTATAATGTGTTAGATCTCATTAAGATTAATATTGCTTAGTAATATTTTGTAGTATGGTCCTAAATTTGTTATTTGTTGCGATAAGTGCGAGGGATGTTGTGGATATGTCTAGGTGATTCCCTTGTGTACCCCAAATTAAAATTAGTAAGCATCAAAAGGCTACTTCATTTCATTATTCTGAACACTTTTTATCCTTGGAGAGAGGAAAGCCAGTAGACTAGCATTTTAGAGTGACAGGGATGGTGATATTATGATGAATGTCAAAGCATTTTACATTGACAAGGTTGGTGTTATTATGATGAATGTGAAGATTTGCTTTTATTGATGTTGTGTAGAGTGATGACATTTATCAAATGTCATGATTTGTAAACCGATAGCAACAAACAGATGTGATTTTATCTATTTTGTTGTTTATATTCTCCCGCAAATGTTTCTTGTTTCTGCTACTGAACCATATTTTCTTTTCAAGGAGCAGAATGGTTAGGAACAAAATTTTTATATGCATTCAGTGCCCTAATCGAGGGCATATTAAAGTATGTAACCTTATCCATCCTTGACATGCTGCCATCTGCCCTTATGCATCTTGCTAAGAGAGACTGTAACCAGTCAAGAATTCAGGATGAGCTTGAACAGACCTTGTAGAGTATCACTGTTGCTGTCACATCTGGCTAGAATTTTTTACTGTAGTAGATTGAAGCTTGTTTAGTTGGTTATTACTGTCTGCCACATGGTTTCATTTTAATGCTATGATGTATTCAATGATTTTGGCCAATCAATGACGACTGTGGTAAGGTTTGAGCCTGAAATATATTTGACTATCAACTTGGCATTGATCAATATAATGAAGATTATTATGGCATGCTTAACCCCACCACTGCATTATTTTATTTCCTGGTGTAATTTTGTCACAGTACGTATCTGTGGGTAGAAATTCATAACATGTGTTTCGATATATAGCAAATGGCCTTTGTATGCATGGAATGCATGGCCCAATGACATGTTGGATACCTTGTTTAATCAGCTTCACACGACAGTTGATGCTTGAACCCATATCTGAAGTATCCTTTTAATGCTATAGTAGTCCATGCTATTCAGTGTAGGTTATAAAATATTATTTAATCTAGTTGCTTTGTGTTCAGATATGCATGCAATAGGGGTTATAAAATAGTAGTGGTTGTAGAGTATTTTAATGATGGAATTTCGTGCACTTATTACAGATGGTTCAAGCCACAATAATTTTGGAACAAATGATCAAGACTGATTGCTTGAGAAATCTGTGGTGGTATTGGTCCTCATACTCAGCAGCAGTTAAGGTATCAACAATATCTGCTTTAGCATTAAGGATCTATGCCCTTGATGCAGCTATTATGTATAGGAAGTCGTCAATTACTTCTGAACCAGCAGACACTCCAAAGTTGAGCAAGCCTGGCAAGAAAAAGAAGGACGAGGATGGATAGCAATCAGGGTATTGGTTGATATGTATTATATTTTCCTGAAGGGCAGGCCCAGCAGAAGAATGTTCTCGGGTGTACCTTATTATTTTTTGCTCTTGTTCTAAATTTTCTTGACTGGAGTCCAATTGCAGGTAATCACTTGTTCATTGTTGCAGGTCCCCTCACATTTTTGTAGGAAATTGATTTATTGGCTCAAGTCATGTACCATGAAACAGTGTAATTGAGTTTGTACATAACCAGACTGCCAGAAATGATTCTGGGCTGTCACAACACTTGATATTGATATTACTGCTGTGTATAACAAAGAATGTAGGAGTCAATTTGGCTCTATTTTTCGCTAACATATTCTGCAGAAGATGTATTCATTGAAAGGAAATTACAAGCATGGTGCTCTTATGTTCCTTTTATTATGTTTTTCATCTTTATTGTTAGTTTATGCAAATGGCAGGGCTTCATTGGAAGGTTATTTTGGTGATCTTGACGCCAATGCATGGCCATCTTCATGCATTCCCCATTAATTGATTCTCAATTTTAAATTTTATCTTCAATACTCAAGTTGCAAATATACCGAGGCTAAGACTTTTGTGCAAATCTATCCTATTATGTAGAACTTGACTATAAATTTTTAAGGAAGATCATGTCCGAGCCTCTTAAATTCAAACATCTATAACTATGAATAAAATTGAATTAAAACTCGTTTCTGAGCCTCATTAGCTCACATGTTTCTTAAGTTCATATTATGGAGCACAACTGGCATTTCGACTGAACTTTTTGGGAAAAAAAGGATGCAATCACGACACTTTGGTTCAACTTCATTTTAGGAATTTAGCTTGAGCTTGCAAAAAACATTTTCAATTTGTCTCAATAATTTTTTTGTCCATATGTTGCTTGAACAATGATGCAGCCATGTATGAATCCGTTGCTCAACTGCTATGTGAATGAAAAATAGTTGAAGCTTATATACTTCTAATGTTGTGACCAAGCAATGAGAAGAGAACATTACTTATTCTCTTCTGATTGTCTTCCCTTAGGGCCTATGGGCTATTTGAGAGAGGAAATAGCAAAGGCCCTTCCCCTTTACCAGTAAGGGAAAATGGTATCCCTTTTCAGTAGCGAAGGAAAGGCAAGATCAATAATGTTTGATCTATTATTTGGAATGGAAGAAGATTTACTGGATTTTATGAGTGGTTTGTCTTGATGAGATTGGATATTTGACTTGATTGTTGTACACTATGGTACACAAGTTTTTGGAAATAGGAGACGCCAAGAAACAAGTATCTGGAAAGGGGAACCGGGAGAATCCAAAAATGGTACATGGCAACAGTGGCCTTTAATAGGGTACAACAGAAAACAACGAGAAACTTAGGAGACATTAAGAAATGGTTTTTAGAAATGGGAATAAGATTCCTTACATGAATTACTCATAATAATATATTAGGTATATTCAAGAGATTCAGTTCTATAAATGTCGGTTTTGAATGACAATTTCAAAATTCATTATTATTAATTGTGTATAATATAGTACTGCAATGTACAATGATTTCAAAATGCCTAAAATATTAATTTTGCAGGGTACATGCTGCACAATGCAACTTTTATATATATTAGAGACTGTTTCATAGTTCATAGCAACTTTTAAATATCACGATGATTCAAAATTTGTAACTATTACTTTTGCAGGGTAAATACAACACAATGCAGCATTTTTAATGAACATTAGAGGTTGTTTTATAGTTCATAGAAACTTTTGAATATCATGGTGGCAAAACGCCTAATAAATCACGAATAAGAGTATTTTATTTTTAAACGCATTAATGATATAAAAACATATGCATAAAAATATGTAGCAATATGCCACTGTCAAAATAAAACTGGAGAAATGAAGTGAACAATGATCTCTCCGATTCTTGTTCTCTTTTATGTTTTGAGGTTTTGGAGTCCAGCGTGGGGTTGCTAAACACCTTTTTGCCTTCAAATTTAAAAATACAAATTCAGTTTGGTGTCGGAAATTTTAAGAAGCTTTTGGAAACTATCGGAATGTTCTGCAGTTCCCAGGAGTTTTCATAAGCTTTTGAAATGTTTCTATGCTGGTTTCTGGCTCTTGGAAATGTTTTGGAAACCTGAAATTTGTTCCCAACTAACAAGAAACATTTTCCAGGTATCACTGTTTCTACATATATACATCTATTGGTCTGCTCATTCCTGATCAAAGGTAAATGGATAAGAATTTCAGTAAGGAAGTAAAGGTGTTAGGATTCTCTCTAGTGTTTTGATCCAAGCATAAGCACATTGAGGTTCTATGTTGACACTGGTCTTTATTTTAGATTGAACAGTATGAGTTATTCATTGTGTAGGCAGAAGTGATGATGAGTCTTCACACAAAGTAGGATTGTTGAAATCAAATTGATCGTTGCTTTTACTAAACCTGGGGAAAAGCAATTCAGTTGGCCTCTAGATTTCCTTGGTGACTAAAGAGTTAAGGCCCCTCTTGCATATCATTATGGTGTAGACTTTCAAACTCTTAAGATGGTTGATATCATACACACTTAAAATTTTCATAGAGAATTTATGTGAGCCAATGTATAAATATTTTAGTACTCGGACATGATACCTGGTTTTTGATTCAATTTCAATATAGATGTACCAAAGATATTTGTAATCAATATTGCACTTGCCCATTTCTATTGCAGTGAACTGGGCTCTCTTACAAGTTAATATATCTTGTTACACTGAGTTTCAACGTTTCACATTTCCCAGAAAATAGAAAACATCACAGGTATGATAGGATGCATTATAGCAAGATAGAGATGACATCATCATAGAAGCATAGAAGGATCACTAAAGTAGAAAGTCTACATGGTTATAGTAGTCATCATAGAAATGGCATCTCCATTGGAAGCATATAAGGACAACCGAAGTAGAAGTATATATGGTTGGAGGAAAGTCATCTAGCAAGATGGAAGATAAAGAAACCATCATGCATCATCATCATTATGAAGGAGCATTTGCAAAATGAGGATCATCAAGATCCTCCATTGGAATATCCACTAGAAGGTTCACATCTCTACTTGAAAGAAGAAAGTGTCTCGCTGATAGTCTACATTCCACCTTGTGTAGGATCCATTGTTTAGAGGGATGATGGCATGGTGACAAAGGAGTGCAACATGTCAAGTTGGTTGAAGTACTTTCATCTTCAAACAAGGTAAGGAAGCTGTCAAAGGAAGTCTAGACAACCACATGAAGGACCACCTAAAGAGGGTTGTAGAAGTCATCTATAACTAGCACTCATGAGAATGGATGGAATATCCAGAAATAAATATGACTTGGAAGAGGTCGCTGTATGAAGGAAATCCATATGTGGACTAGAAGATCACTTTCAGATGAAGAGAAGGATGGCATGACTATTGGTGCAACCTTGTGTTTCGTTGCAGGGAAGTGATGGAGAAATATGGTTGAATCCCTACAAAGAAGTTATGATGAATAAGGTTCCATAATGAAAAAGATGAAGTTCATGACATGATGCAGAAATAGGAGCCCTACAAGCAACTGATAGTACCATGATCTCCACCAAAGAGTAGAGAGCTTCTCTTGGAAACAAGTCCCTAATTGAGAGGGAGCTTGGGAAAGTCCCTTGTTGAAAGAGAGCTTGGGTACATTAATTTTATAGGAATAAGTTGATCCTCCCTAGTTGAGATGGAGATATGGGCACATCATTATTGTCTTCATGTTGTGAAAAAAGAAAGGAGCATTGGGTAAGCATCTGGTTTCCAATACTCTTTGAGGATGTGGTAGGGCATCCAATAGGTAAGAGTAGTCGAAGAGGAAATTCCTTAAGGATGTGTTATTCCAAGACAGGAATTGTCCTAGAAAGACATAACTTGTGATCATGCAGGTGACATATGTGCCTTAAGAGACTATGATGACGATGTCTATTATTCATTGTCTCGCCAACATTGTGCTATGATCTTGTGGAGAGATAGAGCTATTAGTCAAGGCCTTGCTATGTGACAATGCTGGTTGGTATGATGAGATGCAATGAGATAAGCTGAAATAATAACTTATGAGATCACATACCAATCTGCCTCTTCTTATGAGAATCTGGTAGTATGAGAATGTCCAAGTACCTTGTATAGATCATGAATACCTCCCTAGCTAAGAAGGATTGTTGAAATATGTAACTAGGTTCAACCTTCATAATGCCATATGTAACAATGATTTTATGTATTTGATATTAAAGAAAAGATAAATTTATTATTGTCATTCTTGATGCGTGGGTTTCACACTCAAGATAAATTTATTTATAAGTCAAGCACCCATTGAGTGCTTCTAGGTTTGTCATAAGAGTCATAAAAATCATTGTCACGTATGGAAGACCCTTTTGGGCATATTGTATCATTTCAAGAAAATTATTGTAAGTCATAAAATATGCTAAATGTTGGAAATACCGAGGGGCAGGGGGGTGAATCAATATTTCTTTTACAATTGTTATTTTACCAGTTTTTAGATCACTTAGAACCATAAAACAAAATGAGTAATATAGAATAAATGATTTTATTAATCAGAAATAACGAGGACTTCAATCCTCTTTTTTACAATGAATCAGGTACAATATTGTTTAGGGATTCAACCCTAAATGAAGACACCAATCTCCAATCCACCAAGCTCCAACTTGTACTTTTCCAAGCATCGACTTGGAATTTACGAGGCTCCAACCTCAATGGATCCAACCATATCTTCCACAAGGCTCCAACCTTGTCTCTATGAGGCACTAACCTTTAGGGCTCCAACCTTCTTACTGGTACATGCTCCAACCTAATCTTCTTGAGGAATCCTATCCTCTAGGGCTCCAACCCTATGCTGCAATTCTTCAAGATAAGTTCAATGATTCCTCAAGGCTCCCAATATTTTCTGCAACAAGCCCTGACAATATCTTCACCTTCAACAATGCCCTCAATCGATCTCTTAAGAACTTAGCTCATTAATGACAACTTTGTCTTCTCATAAGGTGTCTCCACAACTCTTCATGTTACCAGAACAAACTTCTCCAAGGTTACATTATGAGGGCTTCATCATGATCTCCAAGATTTTTCAATAAGTTACTCGAAGTCTGCACCAAACAATTCTTCAAGTGCTTCACAATGTTTTCAACCAAAGAGGTCAACAATGGTTCTCCAAAGAGTGTCTCCAATAGGTTTCAATAGGTTTGCATACAATGTCCTTCAACACGCTGCTTCAAAAAGACTTCAATGATCCTTCAATAAGATATTTTCAATAAGTCTTCAAGATGTCTTCAAATGGCTCCAAGATCCACAATTCTAGGTCTTCTACACTTGCCAACATGTCAAGGGGATCTCCTTGGTAAGAAGTCCCAATTAGGCCTTAGATCATTTGGGGTAGGAGTCCCGATAGTGGGTCGTAAGGTAATGCCTTGACCGTGATGTCGCACATAGGCAAGTAGGATAACTCTATCAGTAGCAAGGGTGTGACTGATGCAATGAGTCAAGGAAGGTGTATGAGAGGTTCTAACACTTCAAAGGGAGAAGGAGGTGAATCAAGTTCTAGGTTGAAAGGGATCAATCTTAACTCGGCTAGGAACACACAACACAAAAGGACATGCACAGCGTCTGGTGGAGTAGTCCACTCGAATGTGGCAGTAACATCATACAAGGTAAGATAATACGTACAACACTCATGGATCAGTCTGAGACGAATGCGATAGTTGTTACAACAAGGTTCATGTGAAAGGTCTGTCTAATGTCAGGAGAGCAGTCGACACAGATAGTGATAGCATTAACAACATCTACAACACATTAACAACAAGATTCATATAATTGCATGTGAATTAGTTCATACAAAAGTATGTAAGTTAAACACCATATATCATTAAGGCAACCAAAGAAATCCAACTACAATAACACCATATGCATGAAAATGTGCTGGCTCTTATTATATAAAGAAGCGTAAGTCTCAATCATACAATACATCCATGTAAACCTACTAGCCCCAACAGTGGAACGTTACAGCCACATCCACTTGCTCCTCCAAAGAGATGTACTAGCTTCGTGCAGTGGAGAAGCCAAGGCACGTTATGATATTATCCAAGCCTTCTTCAAGATAGTTTTAATAGAAGCTTGGTTGACCAAAATCCTGTACAATGAGTTATGAGGAACTATTTATAGCAAAGGGTGGGGTGACTTTGACATTCCCCTTTGTGACAGTTCAACTACCCTCATGACTGTTCACCTACTATATGATTGTTACATCGAACTATTGACACTTGACATGACTCAACATTACAATGCACATGTACTCATGTGAGACAACATGGCTTGAGAAAGCCTTGCAAGGCATCATTGACACTCGGTCCGTTGTGATGAGATCAACTCTTTGACATGCTTGTGATGGTGAAGATGGTGAGTTGATGCAAAGCTTGGTCATCTGTGATGGTGTGCATGCACCTCATGGTGACATCTCGCTGAAGTGAGCTCTTGCCTTCGTTGCAACGGTGGATTGGTTCGGCCTCTTCATCCAACTCGTCTGCTAACCTGCACGTGGTCTTCTTGGGTACGGTTGAACCAACAACACTCTGATGCATAGTGTCCGTGTTGATCTTGAAGTGTGTGCTGGTGGTCATGCGCACCAAATTTCCGAAGTACATGTTCAACCACAGTTGGACTTGCTTCTTGTCTTTGCCTTGGTGAGTGTGTTGAATGGGTTGGATTGCATGCATGTGCTCAACTACATGCTTTTCGCTGAATCCCTTGCATGCGATTAACAACACTGCTCACCATGTCTGCTCTATGTCAGTTGCTTGGATGGATCCTTAACTTGTATGGGTGCAGTTTCATTCGTGAGTGCATGTTGTGCCCACTGTTGTTCTTGTTCTTGTTGTAACTAATTCGTTTGTCTATGCAGCTTCATGTTTTTCCTGAGTTGCTGCTTCAACACATGAAACTCCTCCTTTGTTCCATCTTTTGCCTTCTCGCGATCTTCATATCGTGTTGTCACTTCACAGCCAGAGTCTCCAAAGTTGCTTTCATCATCAATGAACTTGATTGAACTTGCAACCTTGTTCCGCCTCCGTTTTGTTAACAACCCTCCTTTTGCATTCGTCACATTTGGTATGGTGTCTTCAGCCGCTGTTCATGATGTTGCTAGCTGTGATGTTGCTGTTTTCATATCTTGACATCCTTGTCTACGAACAACTTGATGTCTTTGTGGGTAGGCAAGCCCATGGACACTTGATTGACTGCATCCCCAAGTGTGCTCTGAACGGTGTCTTCATCTCTGCTCTCCTGGAAACCATTGTACTTGTACTGCTGAGAAGCAAATGAACACTTGGGATACCAGGAGACATGGCAACACTCATGGCAAGCAATCTGTCAGTCGAAAACCAAAATGAACATGAGAGTTGACTTACAACATACCTGGGTGCATGATCATGAAGGTTGTACAATTTCGGCTGGGAGGTCGGGAGACCGACTACCAAGACTACACAAGGCCCAGTCTAGGCTGCTGGGAGACTGACTGGCTGCTGGAACAACACAATGCACAGTCCAGTCTGGTTGCTGACTGCTAGGATTGCACAATGCATAATTCTAGCTGGGAAGGACTGCTATCCTAGGGACAAATTTGCGCAATTTCTTGGGCCAAGCAGCCACTCTCCTCCAACAATGCGCAAAACAGTCCTGGTGGCCAGTGCTGGGTAGGAATGTGCAAATTTGGAGAGGAAGGTGAGCCTTCCTTTCCCAGATTACACATTGTAGCCTTGGTGAATGCAAAGCCCGGGCCAAGGTTGGCCCAACTTGGTAACGAGCAACTGAAAGTAAGTTAGTGAATGCATGGTGACACTAAGTGATAGCAGAAGTGATTAACAATGCATGAAAAACATGAATGAAAGATTCAACAAACATATCAACATGCAGGTGGGTGAGGCAAATCGCTAGTTGGGCGAACGCCTGTGCAAAACAATTTCATGCATGCGACAACAGTGAGATAGCAACGAAAACTGAAATGGAGCTAGGAAAAGCTAGAAGACATGTAAATGATAACACGCGTTCAAAGAAGTCAAGCAAACAATACTCACACAAGTGAAAACACAAAAAGCGACAGAAATGCAGTGCAAGGTATGGGAAGCAGGCTTACCCCAAAATAGTTGACTTGAATGTGATGACTACTCCTAGATGTGATGTGGGATGTCAGAGCTACAAGGTTGATGTGAGGAATGAGCTCAGCAATGTCTGACTGATGAGTTTGATAACATCGAGGTTGTGACGCGCATGCCACAAATCTAGGGGAAACGACACTTGGTGGGAGGTTTCAAAATTGCTCCTTGCATGTAACACCAACTGCTAAACTAGATCCCTGAAACAAGGGATGCGTTTGCATGCTGCCTTGAGAGAAGAAGCCCATGCATGCAAGTATTTTTTTCTCAGTCCCAGAGGGAACCAATCAAATTAGCTACACATGCAAGGGACTGCTTGAATACGGGAGAAAAATATGCATTTTTTCCTGGGAGTTGGGCTGACTGCCTAGGAGATTTGGGCAATTTCTGGGTAGAGCAGCTGACTACTTCCCAAATTTGTGCAAATCCTGGGCTGACTAGCCTCCTGTTGGGAAAATTTGCGCAAATCCTACTGGGAGGGTTGGCTAGTAGGATTGCGCAATCATGGAGCTTAGCAAGCTGTCAGAGAGGATGCAATTCCTGGAGGGAAGGATGGTTGCCCTCCAGAAATGCACAATTTTCAAGGGAAAGCTGCTCAACCTGCAACTGGATCAAGTCTGGGTGAGTAACCTGAGGGGAATGGATCAAGCTATGATTGATAGCCTACCTTGGTGAAATAAAGACACTGAAGCTTGTGAAATTGGCGAAGCAAGGCAAGCTGTTGTCAAGGTTGGAAGGGAGGCTCCAAAACTAGGCTAAGGCTAAATCTTGATGGGTTGTTGTAGCCGCTACAATAGGTCATTTTACTATCAAGAAAATTATATTTGTAAACTGTCATCATTATTTTATCCATGACAACCTTTAGTATTTTATGTTTTGGAGAGTGCGAGGGCTCTTCCATAGACTTAGGCCTTCAAGATTACGCGGGTTCTTTCACATGTGTTCTTCATTTATAAGGATTAAGGCATCTTTAACAAAGCAAGGCCATCATATATCAAGCATTAGTTCTAGGGCTTGCATCAAGAATTTAGGGCTAGGGCTTTATGATGAACATTAGGCATCAATAATCTAGAGCTATCCATTGTTTAGATAGAGCTAGGGTTTCATGGGAATTTGAGCAAGGCTAGGGCATCATGAAGTTAGGGCTTGTCATCAAGGATTTTTTCAAATTTATTAATTTCCCCAGGTTTGACTTCATTAATGGCTTGGCATCATATTGACTTAAGTGATTCTAGGGTTAGGGTATCATGGACATATGAACATAGGAATTTCTCCTAGGGTTTCGATAATTCTTCAATGAGGTTAGGGAAACATCATAAGAGGGTTATTCATGCATCAAAAGGGTTAGGACATTTTCCATCTCCAACAATGCCATATTGACATCAATGACAATTTTCACAACAATGCCTACCCATACATAATGTTAAAGGGTGAGAGAGGTAGATAACGTAAACAAGTTTCAAAAGGTGATTTGTGGAATAATGGAGTGCTTAATTGTATGAGTCTAGATATTCATAATCTACTCATCCCAAGTTTCTAGATGCTTCTTGTTCTAACCTCTCAACTATTGTATCAATGCCTTGTTGACAACAATTTGTTTATCCATTTGGGGATCAAACACAAAGATTCCTCAGCTTGGAACCCATCATTTTTCAAAGTGTTGTCCAAATGTTAACCAAGGACCTACTATCATGGTTGGATACAATGAAGTTTTATAATCCAAAATGTATCGACACATATGGAGAATAACTCCATGAATTTTTTTCCAATGATAGTATTCTTGCAAAAACTGGTCACATCTTTTGTTAAATTAATCCACAATTACAAAGTAATCATGACCATTTTAGGACATGGAAAAACCTCAAACAAAATCCATGGAAATATTCTCCCGAGGTCTATTTGGTATGGGTAATGACATGTATATCCCCAATTCTCAATTGTTTTTCTTGTTGACATTGCAAATGACATAGCCTCTAACAAATTTGCCACTTACTCTTGCATCTTTAGTCATTTCACATGCCTCTACATATTTGTTAGTCTTTGTCATGGATAAATGTTGGACTATCTTGGAAGTGTGAGTGTCTATCATGATTTGTAAACTATTGTGGATATTTTATTGGAATAGTTAATCAAAACACATATAATAAAATAATGTAATCTTTATTGAGAAGGTTAGTTTGCTTTAGATATTTGGCTTTTTAATTACTAGTTTTATGCTGAAATGGATGAAATAATTGAAATGCAAAAAATTGAGAATAGAAAAATACTCACTCCATCCACAATACACTTATTTACCCTATGAAACTCGTACAAGAGAAAAACCAACTAGAAGATGAGGCCACCTTGCTCTCTTTTCCCTAGTATGGAAATAAAAAAAGGTACTTTCTATGGAGTTACCTAAGGCTTATGACCTATAAAACTACTAGAACAAGTTGTCCCCATTTATTTTAATCTCTATAGGAAGGACTAATGCTGCATAATGGGTATGAAAAATAGGTCTAAAACCATCCATTTTATTAGATGAAGAGAAGGGGAAGATGAAGATGATGAAGGAGTCGAGGATGGATTTTCAGGAGTTATAGAGGGTGAAAATGATTTGGAAGAACTTTTAGAAGTTTTTATTAATGGTGTTTGAATGCCTAATTTATGTTCTTCTGGACCAAACTTTCTGTCACTATCAAACAAAGGATTTGTGTAAACAGAAAATTTATCCACAAGACTAATAGAAGCAGATGGGTAAGTGTGAATTACTGAAGAAATAAAATCACTAGGCTTTAATTCTGTCAAATCTAGACCTAGTTATGTTTCTGATTTAGGGGATACATAAAAGGTTTCAAGAATCTTGTAAGATTCTAACTGATAAAATAGAAAAGTTGATTGCAAATCAACTCTTTCAAATAGAAATTCTAACACTTTTGGTGGTAGATCTGATAATTCAGGAGGGATTGGGACAGCTCTAAAAGGATGAGTTTCAAAAACAATTTTAGTTGGATGTATTACAGAAGAAGAAGTGGAGGCTTCTAGTCTTTGTCTTGCAGAGGAAATTCTTATCAGTCTTTCAGGATTTGATAGTGGAGAATAAAGTTGTGGATCAGAGAGAGACCTAGCGTGTCTACGAGAAGCCAATTTATTTTTGTGGAATCGCCAGGTGCATGATTTGAACCTACTAACCTTTTATTCACCGTTAAGAAGTAAGATTAATCATTGTCCTAGGGAAAAATAGTTCAAGATTTTTTGATCCCTTGCAATGACAATAGTCTGATGTTGTATCTTTGAAGGTAATTCTAGATCAGGACTTATGCCAGAGCATATAAATGTTTTGTTGGTTTTTAAAGTTTTTAGATGACCAAAGCTCTAAATTGTTTAAATAGGTGAAATTTCTTAATTACTTATGATTTATTAGAAGGGTTGATTCTTCACCTATAATAGTGATTTAGCTTTGATAAGATATGTAAGGTTGAAACTTTAGAAACTATATGATTTGTTAAACATCAAACATATTATTTAACTAGTCATATGCAACCAAACAAAATATGTTTGAAACTTAAGGGAAGATGAAAATTTAATGATGTAGAGGCATTAAATAAAACAAACATTTTAATTAACTAATATCTGTAAAGGATTATAACTTCATATGGGGTTTCAGATAAATTGAAACTCAATATTATCCCCCAGAACTCCCATAAACTTTAAGCATATGCAGATTAAAACAGAGTGAAAATATAAAGAAAAATAAGAACTTACAAAGACACACGTTGTTTTGAAATGAATCCAGAATCCTTTTATTATTTCATAAATATATTCGAAGGATACGAGTCTGCTAAAATATCTATCACAATGGTTCAACCATTTCTAAGTCTCTATTCTAAGTATTTATAGAAACTTTTACATCTCAGATCGGATTTCAAATACAATACATTTACAAAATAATATCTGTTTAAATAAACATATATTTTCAAATAGAGAGGGAAAAATAAGAAAATATGTTGAAAATTTGATGCGTTGTTAAGGTTATGTAGGAGTCTAGTGATGGCTATTGCTACTTTGTTGGAAATGATGTTTCTTTAGTTATAATTCACTCGATCAATTCTAGCAACCGATCCCACCTTTCTTCACTTGCGATAGAAAAACTAACCATATTTCTGAATCTTTCATCCACCTCGGTGTAAGTGTCGAAAGTTATTTTATATACAAAAAGGTGGTGGACCTCATGTTCGATATTTAAATCAAATTGTATTCTTTGTATGAATGCTTCCCCACTGATATTTCCTTTAGCTTTTGTAAACTTGGAAGCATTGAAACCTATGTTGCACAACTGTTCTTGGTTGTTTTCTGATGGGATCAATTGGCCATTAGAATTCCTGAGAGTAGGCAAGCCTTTTTCTTGCAACAATGTAAATTTTCTTTTGAATCTTCTGACCTACAATTCAAGATCTTTTCATTTATTTTCCAACTATATCATCAAATTATTTTTGGTCAAGATCCTCTTAACATCCATGACTATTGTTGTTATGTATGGAATGTTCAAGTCTTCTAGTTCCTCCTCTGTTTTGGAATTTAGCAGCTTGATGATCTTTTGTGATTCTTTTGGCCTGTGCTCCAAATCTACCTTTGTATTTTCTATTGTTGCCTTAATTCTATGCACAAGTTCTCACTTTTCAAAAGTAATATGTATTGAAGGACACATGTATGTTATGTTGGCATTTATATTCTTCCAAATATTTTTCTTAGCCTCTGCTAACATTTGAATGAAAAAGGATTGGTCTTTATATTTTTGTACCTATTATATGAGTTTGTAGTTTTTCTAGAGTTCTCACAAATATGCATTGTCAGTTTTAAGTTTATTCTCTTCCATCTTAACCAATTTTGCTGACAATTTTTCTTTTTTTCTAATTGAGCTACTGATAATTCATCCCTAGTAAGCTCTTCTATAGATTTTGAAACTGTAGTCCTTGCTAAAGTTTCTGCCACTATACATGTGCATGTAGATGCTCCTGTTGCTTTCCACTCTTCTTTTTATTTCAACAATGTTTCCATACCTTGCTCCATCTTTTGTATTTGTGCATTTTTCTCAGCCACTATAGTAAAAAGTTTTTCTTTCTCCATTTCTATATTGGAAACCTCTTTAGCTTGAGGATTTTCTGTGGAGGATAGCTTAAGTTGCTTCCTCGATGCTTGAATGTATGCTTCCTTGTTTTTTATGATCTCTTTTGTTGCTTTGATATCCTTAGGATAATTTCCTAGCTTTATGATCAAATCTTCCAGAGATTTCATCCTGTTATCCTTAGCGAAAGATGACATATTTTCAATTTTAAACTGAGAATTTATGTTATTCAAAGATGAGTGTAATGTGGAAACAATCATTGTTGAACTGGTGAGTGATGAAAATATCATCTCCCATATTTGTTAATGTAAATCGATCTGATCAATTTCATGTATTTTCTTGGTATCAATTGAAAAAATGGAGGCTTTATAGTATTCATCACCCTTGGGGGCTGGCACTAGAGGTTCCATGAAGGCCATTTGGAACTTTCTTTTTTCTTAATTGAATGCAAAAATTAGTTTCTGTCGAGTCTTTTAGTTGTCTGCTTCCAAAATTCAAAGTAGGTGGAAGCCTTCAAAGCTTCATTATTTAGTTTTATTTCCCTATATCTTGAAAAGATACTCTGCTGAGTTGAAACATGTGAACTGGATGATAATGGATATTGGATTATTGCTTCTACAGTAGGTGATTGTACTTTCTTCTACTTGAGTAGAAGGAATGATAGGGTTCACTGATAAAATCCCTATGGTTGGATGCTATGTCTCCCTTCCCTCTGTAATTTCATCTTGAATAGTAATGACTTGAGGATTGACCTGAGAATCAAACTTCTGAGTATTATTTTGATCCTTGGTCTTTTTCCTCTTGAAAACAAGAAACTGTGAAGATTGTAGAGTTAATTCGGTACATGTCTTCTCTTTCCCTTTTGAATATCTTTTCTTTAGAAATAGGTGTCAGCATGGATGACTGGCTAACCAGTCGTTCTTCTGCTTCTTGTAAATTACCCTCTGTCCATTCTTCATGATTGGCATATTGTTCGATCTCAGGCCTTGGTGTGTGTGCATAGGGAGTACTTTTACGTTCTAGTTTGAGCTTGTAAATGATGCCCTGAGGATCATAAGGCCAAGAAAAACTGAGTTTGAATTTCATTTGAATCAAGATTGCATCTATTTCCTTTGCTACAACTCTAGTGTTGATGATGTAGGGCCTTATATGAGATTTTAGTTCGAATTGTGCTTTCTTCTTGTAAGAGACAAAATGCACTTCATCCATATTTAACATTTGTTTAGAGTATTCCAAAGCAAAGATTTTTATAGGTACAAAAATTGACAACCTCTAAGGAGGCAATTTTGATCCATAAATTCTAATCTTGATGTAGTTTTGGTATAAATACCAGTCTCCAAATTTGGCTTGCTTTGACAAGTGTAAAAGTTTCTTTGTTCTGGTGAAATCCTTGGGATTACATCACTGCTTAGAAAACATAGTGATGTATATAAAATTTCATCAACATAATCAGTATAATAATACTCCTCTGAGTTATTTCTAACCAGAGAAGTCCAGTGAATGACTGACTAGGGGCTACCTTCGCTATATGTCTTTTGTAAACAGAATTTAAATTTGTTTGACTGATAAAATAACATAAGGTAAACTAGGATTGAATGATAATTAAAGACACCTTCTGCTTTGAAATTGACAAACTGGTCATGGATTGAGTTGGCCAAAAACTTACTGTAATTGAAAAGGAGGTAGGGTTGTTTGCCAACTACAAAAGTAGATAAAGTTCCTAAAAGTATCTCATCTACCCATTGATCATTATGGTACCCAAGCAGTCGAGTTACCATAGAAATCACCTGCTTGTACATTCCAGGGAAAATTGAAGTTGGATATGGGGCACTAGTCCTGGTTAATTCAACATTTTTGGGAAGAAAATACTCAAAAATCTGGGCTCTCTGAGGGAATGTCAGTTTGTTATATAATTCTATTAAAATATCAGTAGAAAAAGGATGATGGGAGCCTTGATATTCAATTTGCAGGGCCTTGCTGATGCTTTAAGGGGAAATGGAGAAAATCACTTCATTGTTTTGGGAAATGATTTCCCTTTGACTTGGCAAATATCTAAGGTGGCACCAGATAGAGAACTCGAAAATAAGTGAGTGTAGGGGAAAAAATTATGGGAGAAAGGATTCCTAGACACTTAATTCATCACTTTTATCCAGGTATTTTTTCTTTTTCCAGTTATGAAGCTCGTAGAGGTCAAATTCAGATAGGGTTTCTGCAATTTTGTATTGGATGTCTATTAGGGAAGCCTTGTCAAAATATGGAACTATGGGAATAAGGGGATTTAACTCTAAATCTTTTCCCTTTCCTTTACGGTTAGATGTCGTGAAGTTGAAGGAGGGTATATAGAAAAAGAATACTAGAGAAAAGCTTGATAGAAAGTTCGAAGAACAAGATTACCCGTGAAAGTTGTTGACTGTGTGCAGGAAAATTGTTGTCAAAATTTGGCAATTGGTGGTAGTTTTCTTTTCTCCTGAGAGATCAATGATGTGCAAAAGAAAAATAATTACTGGCATCAAAGGATTTATAGCAGCTGAATTTGTTTGATAATGGGAAGGTCAACGTCTGGGGAGTGGAGATATTTTATTACAAAACGACTATACGATGTGAATTAATAAGATAATGTTCATAAGAGATTTGGTGGAAGATTTTGAATGCTAACGGATAAATGACGTGGAGGGAGTGACATGGAAAGACAAGTGGTAGAAGTGGAGTTGCAGAAGGATGAGCCGTTGGCGAGAGGCGGAGGTGTTAGTGGTAAGAAATATTGGGAGTTAACCCCCTGAAATGGCCTAGTATCTACTACATCTTGTTTGGTAGTTTTAGGAAAAGCCATTTTTCACCCCCCCGCACATTAACATTGGGAGCATGGGGGGGGGGGGGTTGAAATGCCTTGTCTGTCATAGATCTTGGTGGGAGAAATCACAAACGTTAATTTTAGCGCAACCTTTATTTGAAAATGACAAAATAATTTTTTTGTATTATAAATTTACCAAATACATAATAAAAATCAAATAACCAAGGTTTAAGACTGAAAAATTAACATTTTTAAATTTTGAAATCAACATTTCAACTTGCTCACTAGTTTTATTTTTCTAAAGATTCATTTCATATTTTTGCTATTTTTCTCATATTTTTTTATATCCGTTTTTATTTTTCATTTTATTTCTTTAAGTATATATATACTATATATATCTTATCTTTCTTCTATTTTTGACATATAAATGTAAAATACAAAAGAATGTTACAACACCTTCTTCCTGTGAAAAGCCATGGGCCACAAACTTGGCCTTATGCTTCTCCAAACTACCATCTGCAACTTGTTTTACCTTGTAAATCCATCGGGAGCTCACCACTAATTTGTTCTCCAGTCTCGGGACCACATCCCAAATACTATTACGAACTGTGGAGTCATACTCCTCCACCATGGCATTAACCCAAATCGTTTGTTGCACTGCCTCCTCAAAGGAAGATGGCTCTGTCTCAAACACATCCTCTCATAAGAGCCATGTATCCAGTGCACCTCTCAGGTGACCTCCTCCATTTGCACTGAGATGTGGGTGCTCCCACATTCTTCCGTGCATCATGCAATAACCTGTCATCCTCTCTAGTGTGCTTTCTCTCATCTCTGGAATATGGCCTGAGTGGATGTCTCCACTCTCGGATCCTCGTCATGTGGCTACTCCACATCAATCTAAGGCTCCACAACCATAGGATATAAAATATCCTCAACCTTAGGAGCTAAAATCTCCTCAACTTCATGTAGTTGAAGCTCTCTCTCAAGGGAAACTCATATGGCCTTCTCCTCATCGAATCTGACATCCCTACGAACCACTGTCATCTTGTTGGTTGATAAGTACACCCTATAGTTGTGAGGTGTATTAGTGTACCCCACAAATATCCCCAACTCTTCTATCATATCAAGCTTCTTTCATGCATCTTTGGTCACATGGAAATATACCGATGACCCAAAAATCTTCAAGTGGCTAACATCTGGCCTCTTATCGGAGAAAGCCTCCTTTGGTGTCTTCATCCCAGGTATGCGATGCAGGATTCTATTTTGCAAATAAATAGATGTGTTGCATGCCTCATCCCACAAGTGTAGTGGTAGGACCTGATCATGAAACATCATCTGTGCTTCCCCTACAATGCTTATGGGGTGTCGTCAACTCTTGTTTAATCCATTCTGCAACACAGAAGTTCTTAAATTCATTTGAGACATACTCACCACTGTTATCACTCCTCAAAGATTTAACCTTCTAACCAAAATCTTTGTCAACCAATGCTTTAAATTCACAAAACTTTGTGAAAGTTTGATCCTTCTTCTGCATGGAAAATATCCAGCATTTACGAGAAAATTCATCAACAAATATAACATAATACCCATGTTTGGTTGTGGATGTTGTCAAGAATGGTCCACACACATCAGAATGGGCTTGCTCTAGAATCTCCTCTGCTTGATTGTATCTGTCATGAAAGGAGGCCTTAGTGTATTTTCCCAAAGTACACCCATTTCATGTATCAACTTGTTCTAGCGTACCTTTGGGAAGACAAGTAGGAATTTGTTGCATGGTTTTCAAAGCCCCATGATGCAGGTGACCTAGTAGCCTGTGCCACAACCCACCAACGTCTTGAATTTTTCCCTTCTCTTCTTTCATGCTCAAAGCAGCACAATCATCTACCTCCAACTTATAGAGATTATTAAATAAAATACCTATCTTCTTTACTTGACCCATGGCTATGTTTTGCAGGAACATATTTCCTTTGCTAAAGACCACATCATAGCCTCTAACCTCCAACATGGGGACTAATACTAAGTTCTTATTCAACTCGGGCACATACATAAAATCTCTCAAGGTGAGAGGAGCACCCTGGTCCCTTTGAAAAGTAACTATGCCCAATCCAGTAGCACTATACCTCTCGTGGTTACCCATCTTGATATGCATCTGGAGATCCTTCTCCTCTAGGTCACTAAACAACTCCTTGTCACTAGTCATGTGGAATGAAGCTCCACTGCCAAGGTATCATACACTACCCATCATTGATGACACCATGCATGCAATGAGATTAAATTACAATTCGAATTGAGAGTCCAAAGCCTCACTTGTCGCTCCTCTTAAGGACTTCTTCTTGGCCTTCTTGAGCAGACAATTTGTAGAAAAATTTCCTAGCTCATGAAAATGAAATCACTTAACTTTTTACATGTCTTTATTCTTTCCTCCATGACAAGAATCAAATTTGGAATGGGACGCCTTCCCTTTCCCTTTTCTTACCTTACCTGCTAAGGCATAGTTTTCCTCATCATCATTTTTTGATGAGGAACCATCTCTAGTGTTCTGTCTGATCTCCTCTGGCATCAAATCTGACCATAGTCGTTCCCAATTTGGAAACTTCTCCCTCCCATTGAAAAAGTCCTGATAGATATTCCAACTCTTGGGAAGCCTAGGATATCTAGGTTCACCATATTATCCTCGACAATGGTTATTCCAACACTTCCAAGCTCATCACGACAGTGAGTGAATTTGGTCAAGTATTTTGGAATGGTCCTGCCTTTCTCCATCTTGAATTTTTGAATTTTATCTTTCAGTGCCAATTTCCTATGGTCACTGTTGTTCTAGAACAAGTCTATAAATGTTTTCCACATATCATACAGAGTTTCCTTCCCATGGAGACTTGAGACAATGTGGTCTGAGACTCCCTAAAGGATTATCTGCCTCGCCTTTGCCACACACTTCTTCCATTTGGTCAGATTATTTGCATTTGATGTTGTTTTCTTAGGAATGTCTTGCTCAATGAATTCCTTGAGACCATTATATTCCAACAAAGCCTCCATCCTATCCTTCTAGGATATATAATTCGAGCTTCCTTACAAGGCATACTCAAGCCTCAAACTATAGAAAGCCAATTGTCCATCATGAAGTATGTATTGAAAATTCGAATTTCACATGTAATCCAAAACTCAAAATGTCAAAATCTCCTCTAGTATATTGTCTTCGGCTCTAATACTATATAGATTTTCCTATAGATTCATAGCTCATGTAATGTACTAAAACACAAGACAAGAATTTACTCTACTCTTTAAACAACGTAAACCAATAGATCGATGAAAACAATAATCGACAAGAGGAAGATAATCAAAGATACATAACACAATTGTGTCTTTGGGGAAAGACACTACTCAAAACCCCGACTATCTATTTCATTAATCAGAAATATGAGTGATAATACAAAGCGATAATACAAAACATTTTCTCACTAGAACAATTCCTACACAAGTATGATTAGCTCTATGGCTCACAAGCACGAACTGACCAACACTTAGCCAATTTATGCTGCTTACGAAGCCCCTATTTCCTTGCACAATTCCTGTGAGGATCATCCCATATTTAATTGGGAAATCCTTCCTCCATAACTACGCAATACAAACTTATGTCCTTCTTTGATTGCATGCATGACTTGTACAACTCAGATCATTCTACAACTGATAGTACACTATCCCTGCACTCTAGGATCAACTGGGTCTTTCTCTGAACTGACATGCATGAGTTTCTCATGAGGTAATCCTTAGTTAGCTGGAGTAGCACTTAGGATGCACCAGTGCACCAACTCACACTAGACCTCTACTAGTTCCACATATAGTTAGAACTAGTTTAACTGTCTATAACTCAATCAAACTAAGTTATCTAATTACAAATCAAATAAACTCATCCTGGGCTCCTAAAATTTAGGGAGAACATATAAATGACTATAGAAAGACATCCAACTTGGAATTCCTAATCTAATTAATTTAATTAAACTTAATTAACTATTTACAAGTTGCTATGAGAATATAATTCGATTTTAATTCATGGTTTAATTCAAGGACAAATTAAACTAGAATTTCTTGTTGCCATTTCTCAACACTTGAGGTCATACAAGGATTTTACAAGCTTGCATACTTTGTGTTCCTAACCCTTCATAACAAATCCTTCTAGTTGTGACATAAAAACATTTTCTTTCATATCTCCATTCAAGAAAGCAATTTCTACATCCATTTGATGGACCTTCCAATTGTTCTATGCTACCAAGGCAAAGACTATCTGGATGGTAGCCCATTTTGCTATGTGGGGGGGGGTGGGGGGAATTCTCCTCATAGTTGACCCCTTCCTTATGTGCAAAACCGTTTTCCACAAGCCTATCTTTGTGCTTGTCAAGTGAGCCATTTGCTTTATACTTGTCCTTGAATGCCCACCTGCAACCTATTGGTTTGGTTCAATGGAGGATCAACCAACTTCCAAGTGCCATTATTTATCAAAGCATCATATTATTTTGGCGTCGATTCTTTCCATGCATCATGAGAAGCAGATTCTTTAAAGGAAGTTGGTTCAAAATCTGTAGAAAAATTTAGTTCACAATCATAAGAAACAACCATATCAAAGGTGAATAAGGATTGTCTACATCACCTCCATTCTGTCTAGTTGAGATTCTTGTTCTTGTCTTTCCAACCTCATCAAAATGAACACTTTCAAGTGTCTTTATCAACCATTTTGGAGGACCTTTTTGAGATGGCCCAGATTGCTCAGTTGATTGAGTTGGGGTTGAATTAAGATTTAGCCTCCCAATTTTTTCAATCACATCACTCAAAGTATCATAAGTGGTTGGAGCTTCATGCGAAGGAGAGGGAGCTTCATGCGAAGGAGAGGGAGCTTCATGCGTGGGATAGAGTGCTTTAGAAGAATATTCCATAGATTGATCCAGTATAGGGATCCCCCCTTCAAGATGTGGAATCTCATTTTAAATATCTTGGAAATACTTTGCGTGTTTGAATCTATCCAAGCAATCAAGTTGCCACTCAAAAACATTGTTAGTCTTGGAAGATTCAAGAGAGATTTCATCACTAGATATTTTAAACTTATTATTCACTTCATCAT